>JAPMLY010000602.1:95000-117500 GCA_026401115.1 Tetraselmis chui
AGCTACTCGTATTTTCAGTATGAACATCGCATATGTCATAGCAGTCAACTTTTGCCACAACGAGCATTTCTCTATACGGCCTCTCAGCGCCCTCTCAGTCGTGGTGTGTGCGAATGCGTCGGCGCAGACGCAGGAGGGTCTGCCTCTGGTGAAGCGCGAGGATGACGGGACAGAAACAGAGACGAAGCAGGTATTGTGTTTGGTACGACCTACGTTACAGTGCTCGACTGCTCTTGCTGATTATATGGACTTAAAAATAGTACCATACAGACACGAGGGCACGAGCGGGGGGGCACGAGCAGCTGCTCGTGCTGATGGCGTTCTAATTTGTTTATTTGTTGAAAGGCGATTGCCTTTTTGTTCGTCGTAGTTGTTCTGTCGGCGATGGCGTTGTTATGCTTTCTCAAAAAATGTGGGGGTAGCGATACCAAGTACTCCCTTTCAAAATAGATGCCCTTTTCAATCGTTTTTCGCTTTTCCTAAATTTGCTTTTCAAGAAAGTAGTGCTGTTTGCCGCACAATCTATCTCTCCAATAAACCCCACTACCGTATACCCTATTTCACCACTAAACCCAAAATCCTTGAACCGCGTCATAATGTTGTTGCTTTCCTGCATTGCTGAGGACCTGAAATACCTAGGACCTGAAAGTATGCCATTTGTAGTACTAAATATGTAATGGACTGGGCAAAGTTAGGTTTATATAAGGGGGGGGCTAAACATGTACCTTTTCACACATCCAAAGGAACGACATACCCTCCGTAGTAGTCACCTGTATGCAATGTTCATGTTCAGAATGACGCTCACGCTTCTGCACGAGATGCTGCGTTCTCTGATGTCACTTGTTGTACGCGAATAAGCAGCCTTTCACCTTCATTTCACACTGGCCTTCACAATACAACACCCGCGCCGTCAGCTTGATTGACATCACTTTGTGATCTGACGGGCCCATTTTTCAGCACTATTAAACGTGTCTGCTATGTCAGTACGGGCATCCAACGCGAGCGGATTACCTTTGTCGCGTGCAGGTTCACTCGTTTGGGAAGCAGTGGGCGCACCTCTGCGGCGCCGACTACTCCGCCGTATACTTCCGTTACCCTTTCTTCAAGTACGTTATCGAGCCACGCCCCACCCACTACTACTTGTTACTTACGTCGGGGAACGCTCCTTCCTCAACTCTCCTTACTACTTGTCATTTCCGAGCCCTTGTTACATACCGTTGTACGTATCCCCACCCACCAATCAAAGTCAGTGTGGTCTTTCAATGTTCGCAGGGCTATTGGACAGATGCTTGGCGGGGTTTGGTGAGCTACTCGTGACAAAATTGACGACGATGCATGACCACCCACCGACGAGGAGTCGTTTTCGTATTGTCAAATCCGCAGTCTAACAATAGTAGCAAACAACCAAGACACACCTACAATATACTCTCTTCCCATAAAGTCCGTTACGAGTGAAGTAGGGCATCTCGCGGATGGCGATTGTTTAGCATATATGGGTTTTAGGGATGAACTGTAGTTTAGGTCGTTGAAAGGGCGGACCAGAACTTGTGTTGCCGATGCAGTGAAGGGGGGGGGGGGGTCGCGGCTACGATCCGACGCATAAGGGTTTGCGGGCTGGCCACGAGTTTGGGACATACCGTGATTCGACCGCCCCAAAATTTGGATTTAAAAACTTTGGCCGGTGAATACTCTAGAAATCGGTGACACAACATGCGATTTGTGTGATCCCGGCTTGTTGTAAACAAACTTGGGAGCTTGTAGCTGTGATGCCATGTGCCGTTACGGTGCTTTACGTGGGTGGAACATGGGCAAAAAAACCACAACTTGGGAGGCTTAAAAATCATGAACTTTGCCGTACGGTGCCCGATTGAAGTAAACCAAGTTGCAAATGGAAGCCGAATCCCCAAGTACATATGAGGTCCAACTACTGCCGGTTTTCGCGACAATTCCGCCGTCTGACATCATCCATGCCCTCGTACAACGCACTTGAGTTATTAGGGTCTCAATGTCCGCCACATTCGCACGGGGCTAGCGCCCCCCTCCCCCCCCCCCCCACAAGTGGTACCCGCATAAGCGATTCGCCAATGCACCCAATAGGAAGCGCACAAAAACTTCGTTTCTTTAGGGCGTTGACCATTTCCTACCCCATGTTGGCACTCTACCGTGCCATTTGCCGAATGCCAGATGAAAGCCCGCATTTGGGTACTTTGGGAGCTTCCCCTATATTTCACGCCCGGTTACGCGCATGCTTCAAAGGCCATCGACCCGCGCGCCATATTGCTGACACTATAGATCAGCCACCTCTCATGCCCAATAGGTCCCCCGCCCGTGCTCGTGCTCCTTGGCTATATTTTCGGGGATTTGGAACGAAAACCAACTGCGCACGACATGCCATTATTGGAGGCGCTGCTCTCGTGCCGGCCGGGCGCAACAAATTGGGGCGGATACTACTGAAATTGCGCAGGCATGCTGAGAACCCATCCAGTGTCGGGTACATTACCCCCTCGTCACAAGAAAAAATGAACCGCGCTACAAAATATAGGGCGTGCATAACGTGCACATACACGATTTTTTGGCCGCAAGAAATTAGCCGCAAATGCAGCGTGTGTGCCCACAAAAACTGGGGCGTGGCGAAATGTGTGTCCATTTTAGTTGAGCGCGCCGTGGTGTGTTGTTCGCACCTCATAATGCTAACCCCCACTTGAATTTGATGACCATTTGTTGTAGAGCGTGGAGGGTAATTAAAGGCATATCAGTAGGAGCGGACTTTATGGGAAGCGTGTAGGGCCCCGTTTCCTCTACCGTGTATTGTTCCTTACCTCAAAGTGGGCTGTGGAATGTAGCCTAAAACACATCAGGTCGGCTTAATTGCCTTGTTGACATATCTAGTAGCGCGTATCATACTATGACATCTAAAAGCGGCCGTCGTCTACCGATGTATAGGTGTTATTTAGGCTCTTGGCTCCCCCGAACTGTGTCATGCATAGCGCGGCTACATGGTTACCGGGGCCACCACGAGAAGGTGGGCGTGATGCCGACGGGCATGCGTGCGTACTCCCCTCCGCGGCCACGGCCGCTGCGCCGGCGGTGGGCGCCATCCTTTCCATAGTCGTGAGTGGCAACGGCACCCCTCGCACTTCACCGGCGGCTAGTATCAATGTTCTCACTCTCCGTACGGCCCGCCGGAAATAAGGCGTACTAAAGCCCGCACTACACACCGATAACACACCTTCTTTAAAGCTAAGACCTAAAAACCTTCATATTACATCGTACTATTGAAAACTCTTGGTGGAGGGGCTAGTATACACCCAAACACTTCCACACACACTCACACAATCTCTCTCTCTCCCTCAAACACATACACACACATACACGCCCCCCCGCGCGCGCGCACACACACACACACACGCATACACGCGCGCGCGCACACACACACAAACACGCACACACACACACACACACACACACACACACACACACACAAGCACACACACACACACACACACACACACACACACAAGCACACACACGCGAGCACGTACGCACAAGTATCACTACAGACACGACGACAGGGAAAATATGCAAGTTGTCTATAACATTGCTCCAACTGCTCTTAATTGTGTAGCTATCCTTGTTCTTTATTACTTTGTACTTCTACTTTAACGTCTGTTGTTGCTGCTGCTATTGTTGTTTTTATGCACACACACACATACACACACACACACACACGCGCGCACACATAGTCAGAGACACAGTCACACACACACACACACACACACACACACACACACACATACATACACACACACACATGGTATCACAGACACGCCGACATGGAAAATATGCATGTGGTCTGTATCATTGCTCCTATTGCCCATATTTGTGTAGTTATCTTTGTCTTTTTCATGCTTTTACGTAATTTTTTTTTGTCGCTGCTATTGCTAGTGTTGTTGATGTTGTTGCTGTTATTTTTTGTGCACTTGCTATTGAGTGCATGGTGAGTAGAAAGAATGGTAACATATAATTGATCAAGCACAGCTAAACGGCAGTCTATTTCCAACCCGACGGGTAACGCCCGATGTTCGCTGCATAATATGCACGTGTCCACTTCTATCCCTGACTGTGCGAAATTGAAATTGAAATTGTTTACAACATGTACCGTATGCGCCGGTTTTTCACCAAAAGCCGGATGCGTCGGCTGCTGTCTCTAGGCCCTCCCAACTATGCCATACAGGGAACTTACAAGTCAGGGCTAGACCGTTAACCACCTAATCCAACCTCTCCAAGGGTGTTCGGGGGTTTAACTCCCCCCCGGGGAGGGTGCAAGTAGAGGTGAAGGATGTGTGCATTCAGGGTCGTGCGTGGAGGCAATGTGCGGATGCGCGGCGGGAGGTCGTGCGGGACTTGATGCGGTATATGCGTAGGAGGTGATGCAGCCATTGGACAGTAAGCGTGTGGAGTTGTATAAGAATGCGAGATGTGTCGAGGCGTACTTTGGAGACGAGTTTATCAGGAGGGTCTGTGCGGGCGGTTAGAAGGGAGGTGAGACTCGTGATGGTGGAGGAGTGCGGTGTACCTGTGCGGCTCATGACGATGGGGAGGATGTCAACCACTGTGCCTGGCCAGTGGCTTCTGATGGCGTTCGCAAGGGGTGTGTATTTGGTACGTATGAGGTCGGCTGTGTGAGTGAGGTTGTTGTCTGTGCAGTACTTCCATTCCCCTATCTGAATCTTTTTTTGGATGCATAACGTCGGCGACCGTTGGAGTGGCCAACGAATCTGGGTTCGAGGATGCGGATGAAGTCTGGTTTGTGTGCTGGGGGACGAAGTGGGGGGGGGAGAATCTCAGGGGGGAGGACGGCGGGGCATGATGTTAGGGAGTCATGCGAGAGACCTTCATCAGCATCAACAAGGCGGGTGGGCATGTGGGTGGGGTGAGGTGGGTGGCAGTCGAGTGGGGTGTGGGCAGGGGTGGGGGAAGCAAACGATTTTATGGGTTTGTTACCGAAGTCTGCTGTGATGGTCTCCCAGCGTCCACCGTTGTGGCGTTCCAGTAGGGATAGGAGGAGTTGCAGAGCGCTGTTGTGTCGGTCCTGTCTTAGACCAGACATAGAGGGGCAGTTACCGGCCATGTGGCCGTTGCTAGTGAATTGGCCACATAGGGGGCAGCGCAGGGTGGGGGTGTGAGTAAGTAGGCGGGTGTTGTGGACGCCCCACATGAATTCTTGTTTGTGTGTGAACTGGATATTGGTGAGGGTTGAGTGTTTTTTGTGGTAAGAGAAGTCGGCGCCGCACATCGCGGCGCGGGCGAGGAGGGCTCCGTGTTTGGTTGTATTCGAGAGAGGAGTGTGTGTGTGTTTTGTGCTGTATTTGTGTGCGTCGGATTTGAGGTTGGTGTATCTGTAGGGAGTGGGGTCTCCTGTGGTTTGTGGGATGAGGGTGCATGGCCATGTCCAGTGGCCTATCGTGACTTCTGAGCCGGTGGTGTATGTGGTGTCGGGGGGGTGGCCATCCGCTACTTGGTTGGCGAGGGTGTCTGCGAGGTCGTTGCCGATGGAGTGGTTGTGGGCTTTTATTTTACCGAGGTGTGTACGGGTGCCTGCTTCGCATCGGGTTTTGAGGGTGTGAGTGATAGATAAGAGGGTGTCGCGGTGAATGTTATGGCGGTAAGCGGAAGGGCAGTTTAAGTAACCTTGAATAAGGCGGAGGGAGCACGCACTGTCTGTGAGGAGGTGGGTGCGGCCAAGTTGGAGGCCTATATCTATGGCAGCTAATTCAGCACGATTTATGGTATGTGAGGGAGGGGTAGAGGTCACCAGGATTTTGATTCTGGTGTCCGAAGCGGGGTGGGTAGCTGCTGCTCCGAGGGGGGTCGAGCCGCCTTTTTTCGAGCCGTCTGTATAGACGAAGTCCTGCCAGTTCCAAGCAGGGGTGCCTCTGGTGGGGGGGTATGTTAGATGAACGCGGTCCGGGAGGGGGTATGTGAGGGGGTGAGTTGGGTTTGGGGGGCGGTGATATATACCTGCTGAGTGGGGTGAGTAGGTGTCAAAGAGGTGTGGAGGAGGGGGGGTGATGATAGGGTTGGGGAGGTGAGTGTCGTATATAGATTCGAGAGTGTTGTGGAGTGCAGTCATGGCTGTGGGTGAAGGGAGGGTGGAGAGTGCGAGGGGGTTAGCGACGAGGTATATGTCTACCATCCATCGTGTGCCGAAAGGGGTGGGGGTGGGGTTGCCGGTGTGTTGGTCGGGGGGTAGGAATGTGTTTGCGTCGTTGGGGAGGGTGTAAAGGTGGTGGGTGTATGGGGAGTGGATGTATTTGGAGTGGCGGTAGGGTGTGTGTTCCCACCGGGGAAGGATGAGGATGGTTGCGCTGGGTGTGTGAGGGGCTGTGAGGTGTGCGCTGGTGATTGCGTGTTCCATGGCTCGTCTCATGCATTCGTGGTCGTATTCGGGGTTGGCTATGTTGGTGCCTTGCCATGTGTGCGGGTCATTGCTGCCGCTAGATGAGACGACTATATCTTCGGGGTAGAGGGAGTGGTAGGTGTGGGAGTGAAGGGATTTATTGAGGGGGTCGGAGTAGAGTTCTGTCTGGATGCGGAATGTGTGACGTAGGGCTGTGAGGAGGTCTTCTCTAGTGGCCCATCTATTACGAGTGGTGGTGGCGGGTGTTGGTGAGTGGATTTCTGAACGGGAGCCCAGGCGGGTGAGGAGGTGGTAGACCTCCTCTTCAAACGTAAGATGAGAGAGGTCGGGGCGGAAGAGTTGGTAGAGGTGGCGGACGCGGGGGCCGTTAAGGGTGGTGACCGCGCGGCCGTTGGGAGTGCAGAGTATGGTGGTGTCGTGGAGTGAAGGGTGTGCGTGGATAGCGAATTTGCCGGTAGGTAGCATGTCAAGGTCGGGGTTGATGGGGTCATGGTTGAATGTGATGAGGGGGTGTAACCATGGAGGGGTTCCGGGGTCTGGCAGAATGGGTGTGGTGGAGGGGACATAGCCGGAGTTAAATGCGGTGAGGGCGGTGAGGCCGGAGGGGGTCTCACTGATGGTGTCGTGGAGTTGTAGGCATGGGGCCCACTGCACTTCGTAGAGGTGGGTGAGGTCGTGGTGTTGGCCGCGAGCGCACCAGTCGCACTGCCATGTGACGGGGCCCTGAGCTGGGCGACACTGGGAGTGTATGGCAAAGTGCGGGCATGTGCAGCAGGTGGAGGAGGGTTCTGTGTGCAGGGGTTCGTGGCAGATGGAGCAGGCAGAGGGGGAGGGGGAGGGGAGGCATACCGATGTGGGAGTGGAGGAGATGAGGCGGAAGCCGTCGTCGAGTTATCGAGGGGTTCGGTGAGGATTGCGGCGAGGAGGCGGATGGGAACTGAGAGTGAGGTGGTGGACCCCGTGAGTTTGGTGATGGATTTACATGATTTGAGGATGAAGGAGGATGAGGAGGCTCTGAGGAGGACTTGTGGCCACGTGGTGATGTTATTTTTCCAGAGGGGGGTGAGGCGGGGGAGTAGGGAGGCGTGTGTTTTGCGGGGAGAGAAATCGCAGTAAGCTTGTTTATATGTGTGAGGGTCGGTGATGTGTGTGGCTTTGTCTCGGAGTGAGGCGAGGAGGGTGTTGTCTTGAGTGGTGAAGTGGGCTCGGATTGTGGAGGCGATAGGGTTGGTGAGGGAGAGTGGGGGGATGTTGTGGAATAGGGTGCCCGCATCTCGTTGAGCGCGGACTAAGCACTTTAGTGTGGGTGGAGTGTGACAGGTTGTCATGATGGATTCAGAGGGCCAGTGGGAATATGTTGCGGAAAGGGTGCGTATGTGTGCCCGGGCCATGTGGCCTCTATAGCCTGAGTTATTCATGATTTTATGTAGGTGACAAACTGTGAGTTGTGCGGCGTGTGCTTTGAGGGAGGGGAGTCCGTATCCTAGGTCTGTAGTAGGGCGGTGGAGGGCGGTGCGGGGAAGACTACGTACCGATGAGACGGCGGAGCGGAGTGCGCGGCAGATTTGGCCCTCGAGAGTGTCGAGTTGGGAGTCGGTGAAGAGGCCGAGCTGGAGAGTGAAATGTTTTCCGATGAGGAGACCACGGATGACCCTGATTCTGCGGGATTGAGTTAGTGGGGATGTGGAAAGGGCGGTGATGAGGGATGCAGTGGTACGTTTGAGTTCTTGCCAATGTTTGGTGAAGTTGAGGGAGGTGTTCAGTTCTACCCCTAGGACGCGGTATGTGTCCTTGGGGCCTATGGAGGGGATGGGGGCCGGTGTGGAGTTTAGGGAGATGAACTGTGATTGCAGGCGGGATGCTAGGAGGGTAGTGTTGGCGCGGGTGAGGGCGTTGCCTGTACGCCAGAGGGCGCCGGTGATGCAGCATTTGCGGATGTTGACCGTCATGCCGGTGTAGGCGCTGAAGAGGGAGAGTTTTCTTAGCTGGATGGTCATGTTGGGGGTCGAGCCTGTGGCGAGGCTGAGGTCGTCCGCGAAGCCGTGTCCCGGGTAGGTGGCTGTGGGTTCTGTGGGGTCAGCGTTAGTGGCGGGGGGGCCTGGGCGGTAGCCCCGGCTTCCCACCGTGAGCCAGCGAAGGAAAGGTTCGAGGAAGAGGGTGAATAAGAAGGGGGAGAGGGTGTCGCCCTGGAGGGTACCGCGATTGATGTCGATGGAAGGGGTGGGGCCGTGGGGAGTAATATATGCTGTGGTTGAGACTCCGTATAGGTGTTCGCATGTGTCGACAAAGGTTGGGGGCATACCGAGTTGACGCATGTGTTTGAACATGATGCGGTGGTCCGCTGCGTTAAAGGCACCTTTGAAGTCCGCGTACATGACGTAGATGTCTTTGCTGTGGAGTTTCGCATCCTCCATCGTCGTAATGAGGGAGGATAGGGCGTCGTGGATGCTGCGGTGTTGTCGGAAGCCGTCCTGTTGGTCGCTGAGAATGCCGTGGGTTTCGGCGTACTTCGAGCCCGCATCTTTGATTAGTGCTGTCCAGAGTTTAAGGAGGTTGTTCATGAGGGCGATAGGGCGGTAGTTATCGAGGAGGGAAGGGTCGCCTTTTTTATGTAGGAGGCAAGTTGTGCTGTGGCACCAGTCA
This sequence comes from Tetraselmis chui, assembly GCA_026401115.1. Taxonomy (NCBI): domain Eukaryota; kingdom Viridiplantae; phylum Chlorophyta; class Chlorodendrophyceae; order Chlorodendrales; family Chlorodendraceae; genus Tetraselmis; species Tetraselmis chui. Next base: position 104,065 of record JAPMLY010000602.1, read on the forward strand.
GGAGGGGTGTAGGATTTATGGGCGAGGAGGGAGAGGAGAGAGAAGAGGGCGGAGCGGGTCGCCGGGGGCAGGAATTTAATTATTTCATTGGGGATACCGTCGGGGCCGGGGGCTTTGCCGGTGCCTAGGGAGTTGATGGTTTTATCGAAGGTGTCGCGGGTAATCATGTCGGCTAGGGTGAGAGAGGGGTCTCCGCGGGGTTCGATGGTAAAGTTGTCGGGGTTGTTAGGGAGTTCCCATGGGGGGGTGGGGAGTTCGGGGGGGGTGGCGCGGTCGAGTTCTTTAGCGAAGTGAGTGTGCACCGCGTCAATGACGGCTGAGGGGGAGGATGCGGTAGTGTTATCGGGTTTGGTAATGCGGTGGAGGGTGGAGGTGGTGCCGGCGGGGGGTAGGAGGCCACCCTTAATTGGTGAGATAGTTTGGGGCAGGCGTCATAGGCATTGTTGGCTCGAGTTTTTATTTTATTAATTTTATCCATGTTGGTGGTGTGAAGTAGGCGGCGGATGCGTGCTTGGCATTGTTGTTTGATGGCGTCAGGGGAGAGATATTCGGTTGTGTTTAATAGGGTTTGGGCGATGTGGAGAGGGCCTTTGTGTTTGCTGCATTTACGTAGAGTAAGTATTTGAGTGCGTGTTTTTTTTGGGAGCCAAGTGGGGGTGTAGGTGTCTTGGGTTGGGCGTGGTTTTTTGTCGGGGAGGAGGGGCCAGATTGTGGCTGCGTGGTCCATGTGGCGGGAGAGGAGTGTGGTGAATTGTGAGGCTAGGGTGTCAAGGGTGTCTGGGGTGGCCGAGGTGTGTGAGATGTTAAGAATTTCTGCGTGGAGGGTTGCCGTTTGGTTGATGAGGTCTGGGGTGCTGGATTGGTATGATGAGATGTGGTCTGGTGTGAGTGGAAGGCGAAATGTGAGTTTGCGCGTCGTGTGATGTGTGGTGGGGTGGGTGTGGGTAGGGGGGGGGGTGTGCTATTAGTGAGAAAGGAGCGGGAATGACAAGGTGGATAGCAGAGTGGTCGGTGAAGTGGGAGGGAGAGGGGTATATCGAGCAGGAGGACGGTGGGAGGGTAGTGGGCGAAGGAGGGGTGGTGAGCCAGTGGTCAAGGCAGCCCCCACTTCGGGGGAAGGTAGGAATGGGGTCGTGGAGGGGGTGTAGGTGGGATTTGAGTAGGGTGGTGAGAGCAGGGTGTCCTGTACCTGGGTGGGTGGTGGACTGGAAGTCTCCTCCCCAGAGGGTGCGGTGTTGGGGGTGGTCGTCCGCTAGTCGGAGTCCCCAAGCCGCGATTTCTGCGTAGAGGCGGGTCAGGTGGGGGGCGTGGAGTTGGGGCATATACGTGCCGATGAGGAGGTAGGGGTTGCCTGAGTGGGGGACGATTTTTAGTCCGGCTATATGGGGGATGAGGTGGGAGGGCGGGGTTAGTACAGTGGAAGATTGGAATGAGGTCTTTCGGACCGCGAAGAGAACACCTGCGTTGGGTAGGGGCACATTTGAGTAGCAGGGTCGGGAGCTTTTGAGGTGGTATTGTGGGAGGGCCGTGCGCCAGCGGGACTTGTGGGTGTCGTGGTTGGTTTCGGTGAGGATTAAGACGTCCGGTTGGTGGGAGGTAGAGAGGTGTTCAACGTCCATGATGGAGGTGTGCAGGCCGCGGGTGTTGAGGGTGATGAAGTGTAGGGGTTGGGAGGTGTGGTGTGGTGGGGGGAAAGGGGATGAGGATGGGGAGGGTGTCGAGGGGGTGAGGGTGGGGTAGGGGGTCGTAGAAGCATCTAAGAGGTGTTGACGTCCCTGGGGGAGGGGGGCGGCGCGGAAGGTGTGGTGCCAGAGCAGAGTGTGTATAGGGAGTAAACGGAGGACTGGGGGTCGAAAGAGGGGGGAGTATAGTTTTGGTCAGGGGGGGCAGTGGCTATGAAGTATGTGTGTAAGAGGACGTGAGTGCCACACGACCATGCTCTGTCGGAGTCGTTTTTGGCGAGGTGGGTTGAGGTGGTCGCCACTGGAGGTAGCCGACGGCTGAGGGGGGGGGGAGGAGTTCCAGTCAGAGAGGAGTTTGAGAGAGCGGGTTAGGAGGTCAGGGGGGGGGGGGAGTGATGTAGGGAGTCTATCCAGGTAGCAGAGGAGTGTGTTAGGTGGAGAAGGCCGAAGTGCGAGTTTTGCCATGTCAGGACTAGGAGGGAGTGGTTAGGCGTTCCCGGACGTGGGGGGGGAGCCACGGTTGGCGAGGTTGGTCCAGTGGCTGGGGTAGAGGGAGTTGTAGTGGTAATTATCGACTTCATTGTTAGTAATAACTGTGTATGAGGAGTTGGAAGTGGAGTGGAGTTTGGTAATTGCGGAAGCGAGGCAGTAGAGGTTAGATAGGTCCTGGTATTGGCCCCATTGGAAGGAAAGGGCAGCGGAGGTGTCCAGGTAGCCGATAGGGGTGGGAAGGCCGGAATCAAGGTTTAGGTCGAAGAGAAAGTTGTGCAGTGTTGTGCAACAGGTGTGGGGGTTAAAGTGGGCCGGGAGAGTGAAGCGAGGAATGGTGTTTACAGTGTGAGTTTGTGCATCCGGGTGGGAGTCCGGGGGGGGGGGTGTGGGGTCTAACCTCTGTATTATCCGGAGGGGACCTAATGATGATAGTCGGCCTTATCGGCCGGGGTTGACATGTGGGGGTGGCTGGCCCTGGGGGAGGCGGTGTTGGCCGGTGGGTTGTCAGTGGTCTCCGCGTCGTCCTCCGGTTGGTCGGAGTAGCCTTCGAGGTCGAGTTCTTCGAAGGCTTCTCGACAGACCGGGAGGAAGGGGGGGGTAGACTGTGGCGGCAGAGGGGGGGGGGGGTGTTTTCTGTTGAGAGGGGAGTGGGGTCGAGAGGAGGGTGAGGGGAAGGAGGGGTAGGGTGAGGTGGGAGGGAGGGGTGCGGGGGTGCGCGAGCTGAGGGGGATGGGGAGCGGTGCTTGTGGGAGGGTCGGGAGGGTTTGGTAACCCCTGCGGGGGAGGCGGGCTTAAGGGAATGGTCAGTGGGGGGGCGTGGGCGGGGGGGGGAGGCTGCGGATGGGGGCGGTGCTGAGGGGTGGAAGGTAGGGTTTTGGGGAAGGGTAGGAGGTGGGGTGAGGTTATGAGTGGTTGGTGGGGGGTTGAGGAAGAGGGGGGGGGGTTGTTTGTGGGGGGGAGGGTGGGGTGGTGAGGTGGAGGAGTCCATTGGTTCGGAGGAGTCTTCTGTGATGGTGTGGAGAGGGGAAGGGTTGATGGTGGGCTGCGGGAGCGAGGGGGGGGCTGGAGGGTGTGGGGAGGGATGAGCGTGGTAGGAGGAGGTGGAGGTGGGATGTGAGGCTGTGGGTTGGGATGGGGGCCATGTGTTGTGGGATGATAGGGCCGGGGTGTTGGAGAGTTGGATATCCGGGAGGGAAGAGAGGTCGAGGGGGGTGTCCTCGGTGTCTTGCTGGTGGAAGGTAGAGGGTTCCATGTGCCATTGATTGGGGATGTGGTTATCTGTGAGGTGATGGAACCATTGAAGGAGGAGGGCGGGGGTGTTGCGGTGGAGGGTGTACCTTTTTGTGATTGTGAGGGGGTGGGGGGAGGGGGAGGTGGTGAAGATGGGGTCTGAGAGGCGGGCTTTTCCGAAGGCGGAGTAGTGGTGGGGGGTGATGTTGAGGGTGCAAGTGGAGTGGGTGAGGGCCCCTCTGTGTGTGTACGTGTGGTTCAGAGGGATGGTGATGGTGCCGTTGGTGGAGATGATGATGCAGTACATGTCGGGGTTGAGGGAAATTTGTATGCTTGTGGTGATGTTTGGGGAGGTGGAGGGGTGTGACCGAAAGTATGAGCCATCGGGAAATTTTCTCAGTGATGTGTATTGGGAGGGGTGTGGGGGGTGTTGGGTGGGGGGGGTGTTTGTGGGGGTGGTGTGCGTGAGGTATTCGTTGGCAGTCTGGGATAGGAGGGTGTGTAGCCAATGAGAGGGGGGAATAGTGCCGTTGGGTTGGATGCAGGGGAGGGAGAGGGAGTGGCGGGATTGGATGAGGATAGTGGTGAGGCAGGTGTCGGTCCAGGATAGTCCGGGGACAAGACCGGAGACGGGGGGGGTGTGATGGTGATGGTGTGAAGGTGGTTATCAGGGGGTACGTGTTCACGGGGTGAATATGAAAGGATTGGAATGGATACAGAGCCGGATTGTGAATGGATGGGGTTCTCTGTGAGGTGCTACTTTGGTTAGGCTAAGATGGCAACCTTAGACTAATAGTAGAACCTAATCTCTGGATCTAATTATACAGCGTAGAGAGAATTAGTAAGATTGTCTTAGGAACAGGGTTTCTTACAATCTGGGTGTGGCGTGATTCTCTTCTGTACCGGTCTCTCACCTCTACCAGTAAGTCCCCGTCTTAAATATCCACACCTCAGGTGTTCTAGAAACAGCCTTAGAACCTGTAGCTTGTGCTGTCTGCTAACTAAACCAAACTATTATTGGTGATACAGATTATCTGAGATTATCTGTACCGTCTATCTAATCTTATCGCACAAGCTCTTAGAACTATCTAGAAAAGAACTATCTAGAAGAGATACTGCTAGTAACTCTGTACTGTCGAGGGAAAATACGGCGATACAGTTGTACTGCCGTGATGACAATAAAAGAGTCACTGAATATCGCTAAGATACAGGTACTATTTAGAGGAAATAAATAATGTCAGATACTAGCACTTAGCTAAATGGCTAGGATATGACACTCTCCCCTCCTTAAGCACCAGCGTCCTCGCTGTGCAGTACTCAGGGTCTTGGTTTCTTGGGGGTTCTTGCAGGCCAGCGATTGCGAAATCTGACAAAGTCAGGGGTGCCAGAAAATTCTCGATAAACATCCGTTCGAAGGAATTCGGAAAAGATGTTTAAGTGGTTGACTCCTCGCATGGGTTCCCAAGTGTCCTCGCTAGGTACGTTGAACGGTGCTGCCCAGCGGACCTTAAACAAAAGTCCCGTGCCATTGGAGTTAAAAGCCACGTCGAGTATTTTATCGACTTCAAATCGCTTCGCATCGTGCACAATCGGAATTGGCTGTGCACTGTTGGCCTGTTCTGGTTCTGAATTCCATTTCTCCAGTAAACTGGCGTGTACAACATCGTGAATCCGTACTCCAGGGGGTAGCTTAAGCCGAAATGCAACCGGGGAAACTTCCTCCGTAATGAGAAACGGTCCAATGTAGCGGTCGCGTAGTTTAGAACATGGCTGTTGTACAAACCGTAGATTTGTCGCCTTGAGCTTAACCTTGTCGCCAACTGTAAAAGGTACTGGTAACCGGTGCCGATTTGCAGCGTCTTGCATGTGTGCTTGGGCTGCTTTGACGCAGTCGTGGGCAAATCTGTGCATCTCGACCAGAATCTTCACTTGCTCCGGTAAAGTACGGCTAGGCTCGTTATCGTCAAATGTAGCCGTTGTTGGAGATGTCGGCTCAAATCCTAGCGTCGCCTTAAATGGAGACATAGTCGTTGACGTAGAAACCGCTGCGTTGATCGCGAACTCCACGTTGGTAAGGTGTTGAACCCAGTCGTCGTGCAAGGGGTGCACATAGCATCGTATGACTTGCTCCCATGTCTGGTTTACTCGCTCAGTTTGGCCATCTGTCTGGGGGTGATAGCTCGTAGAGATATTAAGCTTGGTGCCAACAGCCCTAAATAGGGTTTGCCAGAAGTCGCTCATAAACCGGGGATCTCGATCGGATATTAATTTCCGTGGTAAGCCAAAATGCCGAAAAACAGCGCGGTGCATAACTTTTGCTAATTGTTCCGCTGTAATCGTTTTCGTAATTGGCTCGACAATCGTCCGTTTCGTAAGCATACAGACGAATACCACCACAGCATCATACCCATCGCACTCAGGAAGGTCCGTAATCAGGTCAAGCGATACATGCTCAAAGGGCCTGGTCGGTACCTCATGCGATTGAAGGAGTCCATAAGACTTGTGTCGCGCTGCCTTGTTGCGTTGACAGGTAACACAGCTGCGTACATAGTGTTGTACTGTCCGCTTCATGTTAGGCCACCAAAACGTCCGGGTTACTGCTGCTAATAGTCGAATAATACCAGGGTGTCCCGCGGTCGGTGCGTCGTGTAGTTCGTACAATACTCTTGATCGCAATGTAGAGACGTTCGGAACATACAGTCTTGTCCCGTAGGCGTACAAGAGTCCATTAGATTGACGTACCAGCCAGGTAGGCAGAGATTTCCGGGTAAGCAGATATTTGTCCGAATCATAAGCACTTTTGATTTCCGCATGAAGTCCAGAGTCAGGATGTAACCGGGATTCCAGGGAAAAAATCTGTGCGTGTAACTCGCATTCTGCTTCGTCGTTGGTCCAATCGCGTAATAGTTGCAGCTTCTGTAATGAGTCCTTCAGGTCAGGTCGGCGAGACAGAGCGTCTGCCTGGTTGACTGTTCCCTTCTTGTATACGATGTCCATCTGTCGCTGGTAAGGTGCTAAAACTTGAAGCCATCGCACCTGTCGAGTAGACAAATCGCGCTGCCGAAAGAAGTGTCGCAACGTGTCGTGGTCCGTAATTACTGTAAATCCCGCCGCGCCATCTAAGTAGCAACGGAACTTCAGTAGAGCGTCTCGAACTGCCAGTAGCTCTTGTTCGTGGACAGGATAGTGTACCTCATGCTTGTTCATCTTTCGAGCATGGTACGCAACAGGTTGTAATCCAATACCTTGGTCTTGTAATAGCACAGCTCCTACTGCAAATCCAGAAGCATCTGTGTACAGTGTGTACCTTGCATTAGGAGAAGTGTCAGGAATTACCAGTACTGGTGCACGTACCATCGCGTTTTTAATTTGCTCGAATGCTGACTCGGCTTGAGGAGTCCAGCGAAATTCCGGTGTCTTCTTGGTCAGGTCCGTTAATGGGGTTGCTAGGGTTGCGAATTGGTTGATAAACCTCCGGTAATATCCAGCAAGTCCCAGAAATCCACGTACTTCAGTCACAGATTTCGGTCGGGGCCAATTTTGTACTGCCTCAACCTTGTCGGGGTCCATTCGGATCTGTCCAGCTTCCACCACATGCCCAAGAAAATTGACGCTCGATCGTCCGAAGTAACACTTAGAGAGTTTGATATGCAACTGGTGTCGCTGCAACTCTCGTAACACGAGTCGAATATGCTCGAGGTGTTCGTCGGCCGTCTTACTGTAGATCAACACGTCGTCCAAATATACCACGCAGAACTTGCCAAGATACGGGGCCAAAACTCGATTCATCACGGAGATTTAGACGGACGAATCCAGCCTTTTGCGAGTAAGTCTTGCAACTGTACTTGAACCTCCCGGAGTTCTGCTGGTGACATACGGTACGTTCGCTCCTTAGGTGGTTCATCGCACTCCAAATTAATTTCAAAGTCGCACTCGCGAGTTGGCGGTAGACCGTCAGGCTCCTTGATAATGTCCGTAAACTCATTCAGGGAATCTCGTAACGAAGTCGTCCACTCAGGTTGTTGATCAGTGTTGATGTCGTCGACCGCGTCCTGTACTTCTCGTAGTCCAATCACGAAGAGGTCTGCTGGTTGTTGTCTAAGCAGCTTTGCCATCGCATCCGCCTCCAAGTGATGTACTGTCACAGGTACGGTGTACTCGTCGCCAGACACCATAGCTTCGCCAGTTTTACGGTCGCGAATCGTTTTAGTAGACCAATCTATATCCGGGTTGACGGCTTGTAACCAAGGTTGACCGAGGATGATGTCGAATTTATCCAGTTCTGTCGTAATTGCGTCCAGACGTATGTCTAGGGTCCCTACTGTGAGTACTTCATTCCGTAGTCGCTGGCGAGTCGTAGTTGTACTACCATCTGCCAATTTTATCCGGTATTTCTCTCCAGTAACCGTCGGAATGTGATGCTCCCGTACCCACTCAGCCTTGCAGAAATTTTCCGAAGCGCCAGAGTCAACCAAAATACGGCATCGATGTCCGCGTAAGGTGCCTCCCAACACTAACAGACTTGTTCCAGACTGGGTTGTGGATACATGTAGCGTCGCAGGAACACTGTCTTCTAGTCGGACGTTCTTGTTCATCCACCCGTCAATCGGTTTCCCAAAAGTCTCGTAACGAAGAGGGAACTGCTGTTCTCCACAGACTAGATAACCCGTACGCCGTGCCGAAATTAATTCCTTCCAGGTAGCCCATACTGCCCGAGAAGTTGACGTAGCGTCCGGTATCGATCCGGGTCGAACGCGAGCGATATACACGTAGCGCTTATTCTGTCCGGAAGACTCCGTCCCTAAAAGGCGTAAATTTGTTTCGCTCACCTTTAATCCAGTTGTCTCCGTAAGAGCTCGCACTGCTGTGTATTCCGGGGTCGCGTCTTCAATCTCCTGTTTGCCACCAGGAAACCAGACCATGCCAGTGTCCTCTTTCGCTAGTAACACTCGTCGGCCATCGGTAACAAGAGTCGTCGAGTGAGTCCAGTAGGTCTTCGGGGGATTCTGTAGGTTCTGAGGCAGAAATCGAACTCGATCGGTGTCGTCGACGTAGACTTGCGTCGTCCATCTTGTCGGTCCAACATCTTGCCTTCTTCCTTCTATTCCATCGTTCGTGGGGCAGGTAAACACATGTTCTTTCGCCGCCAGCTCGTCGACAAGTCGGAAATTTCGCAGCAGCTTGAACCATGGTTTTGCCCTCCATTTTGGAACCACTATAACCGCTCTCAGATGGGGATGAAGCAGTTTACTCCGCAAATAATGGCCCAAAAAATCTTCTAATTCATTAAATGGCGCATTTAGCCAAATTCTCCGGTACTTCTGTAAATCTCTCTCCTGAAATGGGCGCGCCGGACAGCAAAAATCCTCCGCCACTTGAGAATTAAGGCCGTCATTATCGCTAGCTCCATCTAAGTCGAAAGGTCCGTAGGTCTGAGAGTACTTCAGGAAATACTCCCTATTCATCATCCAGTCGCTAAAGTCCTTGCTCCTAAAGACTGGCCTCAATGTCGTTTGAGGTAACGGGTCTCGTACTTCTTCTGTTCTGGTCTCTTCCTGAGTCGCTGTAGGAGACGAAACCTCATCCTGCAGCTTGCCGCGAGCTGCCGACTCAGGTCTCACTTTCCCGGCCGGGATTTCCTCGTTCTGTCATTCTTCTTGTTCTTTCTGTCTGGGCAGTCGATAGCGATGTGTCCCTTCTTGTGGCAAATGAAGCACTTGCCCTCCTTCTTAAATCTGTCGACCTCCTCTTGAGTGAGGCGTCTAATCTCGTACAGCTCCCGCGGCTTTTCTTCGGTCGCGCCATGCGAATCTTCCTCCAACTCACTGTCGATCTCCTCCGCTGCCTCTGAAAAGTCGCTGTCTTCTTCGATGGCGTTCAGTCGGCCTGTCGAGCGTTGGGTCGTCTCAATCTTGGTCTCCGCTGCCTCCGCTCGCAGAGCTGCTTGAATCGCCTCGTGTAGGGTCTTAGGGTTTTTCAGGGCAACTTCCTTATGAATCGAGGGTCTCAAACCGCGCTGGAAATCATGTACGTTATCTTCTTCGTGACGGTGAGGAAGCTCCAATAATTGTTCTCGAAAATAGTTCGCGTACTTCAGGACCGTGGTTTTCTGTCTCGCTTTGTCCAAATTCAATCTCGCTTGTTCCGCCGGTGTTCTTCCGCAGAATTCCTGAATTAAGGATTTCTCCATCTCAGAAACTCCGGAAAATCCTCCACCGACTTCATCTCCAGTCTGCGCAACTTGGGAGTACCACCACTTCGATAGTGGTCCTTCCAGAAAGCCAGATACCCAGTACACTCCTCTTTGCTCTTCAGGGTTAACGCTGTGATACCGTAGATACCCTCGTGCATGTCGGAACCAGTTTCTCAGCTCGTCGATGTTAGTCGTAGCGATGCTCTTGATCTTGGCTGGTTTGACATCGTTCGGCATCATGCTTGGCATCTCTCGCGTCCTCTCCGATCTCAATTGTTCTCCTCGAAGAAAATTCTCCGTTTCTCGGCTTCTGTTCACTCGTCCTTCAAAATGCCTGAAACCGTTGTCGACGTGGTCACGCAGTTGAGATAGCTCAGTCGAAAAAGTGTCAACTCGGTTACTTAGTCGTTGTAGCATCTCGGTGACGTGTACCGACATAGGCTCCATCGTGGGACTCGATCCTTCTCGCACTGTCTGTCTTCTACCATCTGTCGACGTCGGCTGTGTCGGCCCAGAAGGCGCCCCCTCTGGTCGACCATCAACTTCCTCTGGTAGTCTCTCTCCTGCTCGGTTAGACATCTTCGTCTCGTCTAGCTGTTCTGAGGCTCCGAAACCACGTGTGAGGTGCTACTTTGGTTAGGCTAAGATGGCAACCTTAGACTAATAGTAGAACCTAATCTCTGGATCTAATTATACAGCGTAGAGAGAATTAGTAAGATTGTCTTAGGAACAGGGTTTCTTACAATCTGGGTGTGGCGTGATTCTATTCTGTACCGGTCTCTCACCTCTACCAGTAAGTCCCCGTCTTAAATATCCACACCTCAGGTGTTCTAGAAACAGCCTTAGAACCTGTAGCTTGTGCTGTCTGCTAACTAAACCAAACTATTATTGGTGATACAGATTATCTGAGATTATCTGTACCGTCTATCTAATCTTATCGCACAAGCTCTTAGAACTATCTAGAAAAGAACTATCTAGAAGAGATACTGCTAGTAACTCTGTACTGTCGAGGGAAAATACGGCGATACAGTTGTACTGCCGTGATGACAATAAAAGAGTCACTGAATATCGCTAAGATACAGGTACTATTTAGAGGAAATAAATAATGTCAGATACTAGCACTTAGCTAAATGGCTAGGATATGACATTCTCGGAGAGGTGGAGGATATTTAGAGGGGGCTGAACCAGTCGAGGTGAGAGCAGAGGCGAGGTCGCAGGTAAGGAGGTCCTGTAGGAGAGCGATCATTTCTGGGCCGGAGATACCGGAGAACAGGGGGGACCGGATTTTCACGCGACGACCTGAGACTGCAGGGGCTGTGGCATCGCGGAGGAAGCGAATTTTCTGCTGTTTCAGAATGCTCAGGATCGAAGGAGAGAAGGTCGTGGAGGGAGGTACGGGACCGGCCAAGCTGAGTTCACGCTGGTGTGAAGTAAGCTGGTACAGGAGACCGACCGTTATACAGGAGGTGGGGATAGCTAGGCCGATCTCTTGAAAGCCTGATCGTAGCTCGTCGGGGAGAGGGGTGGCATCGTCGCATTTGGTTGCAGTGGGGTGAGGGGTGCGAGAGAAGTTCGCAGACCAGCTCGTCTGGTGGGCGAGTTCCCGGCCGATTATATTTTTAATTCGGTTGGGTAGGTCGGTGAGGCCGTTAACGCATTCGAGGAGCCAGCGGCGGGCCGTCGAGCAGGCGGTCGCGATCGGGTCGGGTTGTGACTGGTCTGGCATGAAGATGCCATGGAGCTAGAAGCGGGCAAGGTGAGGGGGGGTGGTGGAGTACTGGCCTGTGAGGAGGAGCGTGTCGATCATTCTGGTGGAGAGGTCGTCGGCTATTCCAAGCTTCGCGGTTGACTGTGGAACGGATAGGACGAGGGGGGTCTGGAGTCCTCGACGGAGCGGCAGAGGGTCCGAGGCTGTGCCTAGTATCTGTTGGGGGTGGGGAAGTTGGGTGGTGGAGAGGAATGGGGTCAGCGGGTGTCCCGCGAGTGTGTTCCTGGGATGGTGTATGTCCGTGAAGCGGCCATGTTGCGGGGGATCCCACACCAGCACCTGCTTGTAGGTGGGGGGGGGGGGTTGTGTGATGAAGACATAGCAGTCGAACAGGGTGTCGATAGAGGAATGTAGGTAGTGTGAGGAAGAGTGGCTTGTCGAGGTAGTTGAGAGGAGTAGTGCGCGTGCTGGCTGCACGCGACCAGGTCTGATGGGACATGGGTTTGGTGGATGTTGGCGGCGGACAGGGACGTCCGGACGCTCGGAGGGGCGCGATGGAGTGCGCCGGCCGCCGGGTAGTAGGGTTTTTGTAAGCGATGTGTAGCGCAAGGGTTCTGTAGTACTTTGACGGGTACCGATGTGGTTTTCAAAATGGATGGCGCGGTAGCTGTCGGGGGGGTGAAATTTAAATCCCTGGAAGCTGCGCCTTTGAGTGTGTACCGTCTGGTGTCGCTACGGATCCACTGACCAGTTAGAGCTAGGCTCGGGTGGGGAGAGGTGGATGGTGCTCGCTGTTCAGCGGCCCTGTCCACCAGTCTTGCGCTCAATGGGAGGCCAGGCCCAGAGCGAAGACGATCGGCGTTGCTCATTCGAGCTACCGACCCATCCCCTTGTTGTGTGGTTTTTGTAGTACTTTAGTAGTACTGTGGATCTTTTTACTGTCTTAAGTGACGGTAGGATACGTTTTTTTGACTGTGCGAGTGTAGTGTGTGTGACAGAGTGTGTGCGTGTGTGTGACCGTATGCGTACGTGCGTGTGTGCGCGTACATGTGTGTGCTCGTGTGTGTACGCTGCTGTGGCGGCCGTGAGCGCAGCTGCCTACACGCACACACCTCCCGGCTGCGGAGTCCGCACTCAACACTTCATATGGCGTAGGCGGAACGGCATTCGCAAGTACCTGTACCGCCAAGCCGAAAAGCAAGGCCACGTCCCCTTCAAGCGTGATGCGCCTCAAGTTAAACATCGTGGTTCGGGAGCGGGTGCGGGTAGGCGTGGGTGAGCGTGTTTGTGCGGGCGAGATGGTTGGGCAAAAGCGGCCGAAGAAGCCCTATACAAGGCCCGTATGTACTGCGGTCCGAGCCGTGTACCGGCCTTATTGGAATACCAAAATAAAGCGCGCAGAACACAGCTCGTGATTTTTACGGCCCGCGAGCCATGTACCAGCCGAGCCGGGTTCCTATAAGCCAAAATTCATGCAACGTCTTTGTGTTGTTCTTCATGGTACTCTGGGTTCCTATCTCCGCGACGCTTTGCATGAGGGCCCACGATGTTGTGGCATGCCTTCATGTGACGAGTATAGTCATGCAACAATACATTGCATGACATTGTACATGTACTCGCTACTAATTCCAAATCGTGCTTTTCCATCGGAAGGACATACAACGTGGGTACGTCGCTACTGCAATTCAGTAAGAGTTCTGATGCGTTATGTACTTCTAGTACCTCCCGTTACGTACAAGTATGCACAGTAAAGCTAACCATCCATACGACGCGCCGAACGAGGTTCCCAATTCTAAACGAGATCTCAAATGCTTGACAAACTGCGCCGCTACTGTGTTGATGACGGTTGGAGAGTCCTAGCAACTGACACGTATACCAAGTGAGAACATGTGCGAGATAGCTAGGCGAAGGCTATTTAAGACTAGTGCAATAGAGGGAGGTGACATAACCATTTTAGTAATTCCTTTGTTCAAATACAATCTAATGTTAAACACGAAACAATGGAGCATCTTAACATCCTTCCCTCCTTTTGCACTTCCACATGCATAGACAGCAACAACAAGCACAACATAACAAATTTGTGCTCGCAGTTTGCTAACAACAAGCCAATTGCCACATTCTTGCTCCTTGG
>JAPMLY010000602.1:120000-181386 GCA_026401115.1 Tetraselmis chui
CACTACCGACCCTGTAATAATTGGTACTATAGTAACGCACTCTCCGTCACTGCACCGGGAATTTGCACCGTTGGCCGGGGGGGTTGAAAGGGCATTCGCACTGCAACGCGTTGTTCGTTGCTGGTTTGTGTTGGTGCTTGGGTTAAACGGCCTGCGTTGTCGGATTCGACGCGAAAAGCGCGAGCCGACTCGTGTTTCGGCGGCATGCTATCCCAAATTACCACCCACAGGCCTTCACCGATAGACTCGCTGACTATCCCGTAGGTTCGGTCACGTTGTCGTCGTTGTGCACCATCATTTAGGGGCTGAAGGGGGGCTCTACGGGCGGAGACGCGCGCTCATGTCGTTACGGTCTTCCTCAAGGTGGTGGTGGTGGGTCGCCGACATGCGATCTCGGCAAATTGCACGTTTGAACCGCTTCCGCACCACCCCAGGTTTTGAGTCAACGGAATTAAGCAGAGAACACCCTCAGGTACACGGTGCCAAAATTTGACGAAGTACTAACTTTTCCCCACGTGGGGCTGACCCGTTTTTTACGAGACTTTGGTGTACGATTAGTTGTACAAATGTAGTACTTATCATACACATATCCCCGAGGCACTAGTGCACGACATCCGTGGAAAGTACGGTATATAGTAATTCCAGCCCTGATGCAATTCCAACCTTTATATATTACCAATTTGACCAATAAATAACGCAGCGAGTACTTGTACTAATTCAGTAACGTACTGTCACAGGACAGTACTCGCCACATGAGTGTCAGCAGCAGAGTCATCATCGGACATGATTGCGTTTATCTACAATTTATCTATGATTATCTACGATTTATGATTGCGTTTATCTACAATAAGGATTTACATACTCCGGCTGTGGCACGTCCTGTTCCCCGGGCTTTTATTTCGGTCGTTTCCATAAATAAATATAGGCATCAAGATGCTCCGCGGGCGGCAACATATTGCATTTAGCTACATGCAATTGATTAATTGACTGAATTACAAAAATCACGATAGGAACGTAGAAATGAAAAAAAGGAGAAAAAATGAGCAAGCATTATTACATGCATTCAATCCAGTATAATGTAACATCTGGATTACAAGAAGAACAACACGAGCACGGACTGGGAAAGAGGGAGGGGACACAGAAGGTACAATGTACAGCAGCTTCATATACGCGACCAGGCCACTGCGCTGATGACGCATTGGCGGGTAAGCGGGTTAAGCAGCAGAAAGATCCGCAGCCTTGATCCATGCCTCTACGCTTGGTATTTTCATAAACTCGTCGAACATATTTTGCATGTGGGGGTAGGTTTGCAGGTCAATGACTCCATGCAAAATCTGGTCATCCCGAATCAGTCCGAAGACGCAGCAGTCCACAAAAGTCGGAGACAACGCAAAAAACGGCCCCGCCTGGTGACTGCGCTTCGCATACAAGGCCTCGATCACAGTGTACCACGAAGCGCGCGACGCGCGGTACTGCTCCACCATTTCAATCGACGGATGTACAACAGTCGCCGCGTACGCATCGATCCAGGACCTGTACTCGTCGGCCGCCGCATCGACCTCGTAGTCAAGAAAGGAATCAGTGCCGTACCCTCCGAACTGCCGACTGAGGTACCGCAGCATCGCCAAGTGATCAAACAGCGTAGTGTCGCCTCCGATGTCGAGGACAGGCAGATGACCTGCGGGATTGTCCCCACTCTCGATCAGCTTGAGCTTTAAGCTTGGCCACTCATCGAAGCTCACACGCTCTTCCTTGAACTCAATGCCATGAGCTAAGAACCAGTATCGCACGTAGCCGCCACGACCGGCTATGTTGCCAAGGTCGAAGTATTTCAGAACTGGAAGTGTAGTACCGAATATCGAGCCACCAGTGGGAGTCGACTTTGTAGCCCGTGCCTTGTTCTTTTCGTCATTCTTATTGTCTGGAGTCTTAATTGTCGTGCTCTCAGCCCGACGGACCTCTGTTGACCGCCTGCAACCAAATCGCTTGGTGAAGGAAGCAGTTGTTATCGCACCGAGAAGGAAAGTGATCGGAGGAGGCGGGGCCATTTTGATCGTGAGTCTCGATTCGCACTTTCAAGTATGTCGAAACTCGAAATGTTGTGCTCTTAACGTTCGTTGGTAAAATATGCCCTGTTTCCTTCTTTTAGCGAGCAGTCGTACTACCTGCACTGGCAAATGACTACTACTGGCGCTAGTCGAGAAATTCGGTATCAGTACGGCAGGCGGACAGAATTGAATCAGCAGAGCAGATAAGTTCAGCAGAGTGCGGTGGAGATAATAATATGACATGGATGTTGAGGCGCTGCCATATTTGTTTCTATCCCTGGCCTGACTGGGGGTTGTTGCTTGTTTCGCTCGACTCTGCGCGCCAAGAAACAGAGCGCCTTCTGTGTGTGCTGTGTTATTGTTGGAATTGCTCTATTAATGATATTCGGTAGTGATAAACAAGAAATATTATGCGACTACGGAGCACATCATGTGTCTTGATTTTTTTCTTTATCTATGAAAAAGCGAATTACAAGAGGCACTGAAGGAACGTGGACAGGGATCTCGTTATCAAAACTGCAAGGCGCGCGCTTGCGCGCGCGGGGGGTGCTGAGCGAGGAGTTCCCCACTAAGGTCGCATGGGATTGCTGTTTACAAAATGATTGGAAGGGAAATGCAAGAATGATATGCATGGGACGTGGGGAATGGTAGATCAAATGTTAAACAAAATATTAAAATATTAAAGGGGGAGGCACATGGATATGGAGACGGAGAGGGAGAGGGAGAGAAAAGGAAAGAAAGGGGTCTAATGAGAGAGAGATAGAGAGAGCGAGGGAGAGAGAGAGATAGAGAGAGGGAGAGAGTTAGTGTGACGAGTACAGTCATGCAACAGTATATTGCAGGACATTGTACATGTACAAGTTAGATTCTAATTCGTAATTTCCAAAGGACGGACGTATACACGTGGGTACGTCGCTACTGCAATATTCATTAAGGTGCTGATGCTACAGTACGACCAGTACCTCCCGCCCTCCCGGTACGTACAAATATGCATAATTAATCTAACTAGCCAGATGACGCGCCGAAGCGAGTTCTTCGATGCAGAATGAGCCGCGTCGTGAAACCCAATGCTAGGCAGGCCGCGTCTCGAGGACAGATGACGACGGTTAGACAACCCTAACGCCTGACACGTAAGCGTAGCTTGCAGGCGTAGACAATCTGGGCAGAAACCTATATAAGCCCAGTGCAGTAGAGGGAGGTGACAGAACCATTTAACAATTCCTTTGTTTACTTACAACATATATTGCTTAAGTACAGCAGTGAAACATCTTTCACCATCGCCTCTCGACAAGATCATTTTGCCATCTTGCAACGACAAAATTAGACAGATTAGAACTGATTTGTGCTAGCGTTTAGCTAGACGAGGCTAACCGCCACACTGGTTTTTGTGACGAGTACAGTCATGCAACAGTACATTGCATGCCATTGTACAGGTACTCGTTACGGATTCCAATTCGTGCTTTTCCACAGGACGGACGTATACTCGTGGGTACGTCGCTACTGCAGTATTACAAGGGTGCTGATGCTACAGTACGACCAGTACCTCCCGGTACGTAAAGATATGCATAATTAATCTAGCCAGCCAGATGACGCGCCAGAACGAGCTCTTCGATGCAGAATGAGCCGCGTCGTGAAACCCAATGCTAGGCAGGCCGCGTCTCGAGGACAGATGACGACTGTTAGACAGCCCCAACGCCTGATACGTAAGCGTAGCTTGCAGGCGTAAGCAATCTGGGCAGAAACCTATATAAGCCCAGTGCAGTAGAGGGAGGTGACATAACCATTTAACAATTCCATTGTTCACTTACAACATCTACTGCCTAAGTACAACAGTGAAACATCTTTCACCATTGCCTCTCTCTCCAACATCATTTTGCCATCTTGCAACGACAGAACTAGACATACTATATCAGATTTGTGCTAGCGTTTAGCTTTCAGAGGCTAACCGCCACATTTCGGAGCACTCTGGTCGACGCACGTTTTCGTTGCTCATTGATTCCCTCGATGTGAGGTGCTACTTTGGTTAGGCTAAGTTGGCAACCTTAGACTAATAGTAGAACCTAATCTCTGGATCTAATTATACATCGTAGAGAGAATTAGTAAGATTGTCTTAGGAACAGGGTTTCTTACAATCTGGGTGTGGGGTAATTCTATTCTTTACCGGTCTTCTCTCCTCTACCAGTAAGTCCCCGTCTTAAATATCCACACCTCAGGTGTTCTAGAAACAGCCTTAGAACCTGTAGCTTGTGCTGTCTGCTAACTAAACCAAACTATTACTAGTGATACAGGTTAACTGAGGTTACATGTACCGTCTATCCGGGTTGTATATTGTGTAGTATAGACCTGCAGGAGAAGGTGGGGGTTTTGGGTCTTCACGACCCCCGCGGGGGTTTCTGAAGGTTTTTGGATCCACGGGCCACGGCGGATAAGGCGGACATACGGGCCCTACGGGGGGAGGAGAGGGCCAGAGGGGCGGGCCGGCAGGGGGGGGGAGGACCGGAGGAGTCGACAATGGACAACTCAACTAGATTACTAGAGTACTGGTCAGTGGTCACTGGACAACTGACACTAACACGACGAAAATTCCCGATTTCCGGCAGACAGGTGGAATGTCGTCATCGCTGAAGTGCGTCATGAAGAGCAGATATTTGCCTCGTCGTCCTGGTAGCGACTTGATGCACACAGCAGAGATGTGCGAGACATCAAACTCCTCGTCGTCTCCTTCAGGTACAGTCACCGGGAGAGCGGGTCGTAGCGGAGCGGTAGAGCAGGGTCGTAGGTTGTTGACATGGAACACATGATGTAAGCGTACTGTCGCTGGAAGTTTCAATCTGTAATTGTGTTTTTCAATCTGCTCCTCCACTGAAAAAGGGCCAAGCTGTCTGTCTCTGAGTTTCCGGTTCGGTTGTCCTCGCAGAAAGAGGTTTGCTGTGACGACTAACACCTTGTCTCCCTTAGCGAATTGAGGCGCTGTAGACTGTTCGTGCTTGCATCTCATCCTTGTGTAGCTGTAACACTGAGCGTACCAGGGTGTGTACTTCTTGTAACAATCTCAACTGCTATGTTGCGTCTTGCGAAATTGGAATCGACGGTCGCATGCTAAAAAGCAGGTCAGTAGGGTCCTCAGGAGAGAACCCAAAGTTAGCCTCGAACGGTGTGTGCTCAATTCCGAGTGCACGCGAAGCGTTGTACGCAAATTCCACTTGCGGTAGCAGTGATGTGCAATCAGAGCCATCATAGCAACAGAAGCAACGAAGAAGCTGCTGAAACGTGCTGTTCACTCGCTCTGTTAACCCGTCCGTTTCTGGATGTCGACTGGAAGACATGTTCAGACGCGTTCCGAGGCGTCTCCAAAGTGTCTGCCAGAAGGCGCTGACAAATTTCGGGTCGCGGTCGCTAATCAGCACACGGGGCAGTCCATGCAAACGGTAGACTCCCTGTAAAAACAAAGTTGCAGTTTCTTCGGCAGTAATCGACTCTGTACACGGCAGAAAATGGGCCATTCGAGTTAGATGGTCTACTACAATCAGCACACTATTAAAGCCATTGCTCTCAGGCAAGTGTGTCAAGTAGTCAAGACCAACTGTATGCTACGGTCTGGGTGGAACATGTAATGGGTAAAGAGTCGCAGCCATATGCGGTCGAATCTTTGCTCGTCGGCACACGACGCAACGTTCACAGAAATCTTTCACGTCTTGGCGAATTCGTTTCCACCAGAATCTGTCGAGTGCTTTAGCAAGAGTGCTAGCAACTCCTCTGTGACCAGTTGACGAACTTTCGTGCAGCTTTGTGATCAATCTCAGTCGGAGCTCAGAGTTCTGTGGTATACAGAGGCGATTGAGGTGCCAAAAGTATCCGTCTCTGGCTTCTATCCGGCTGTCTTTCGTCCACTCACCCTCGTCCCCATAAAACGAGTCTTGTGAGAACCCCTCGCGAATGAGATCAGCGAACTCATGGCTCACATGCAACGCGTTAACAGTCAGTAAATTTAACTACGCGTCTTCAAACAGCAGCTGGGACTTCCGTCGTAATTCTTGATCTGACGGAACCTCGCCATCCCAAAATAAGGATAATGTGGCCTGAGGTACGAAGTCTGGACGCCGGCTCAACGGGTCAGCTTCGTTCAGAGCTCCTTTGCGATATGCAAGTGTCATCGAGCTCACAAACGGTTGCAAATCCCGCAGGTATCTTGCTTGCCGCTTGTTCAGCCTGTTGTTCGGTTGCCTGAGCAGATGTCGCAGTGTGTCGTGGTCTGTTACGACAAGGAACTTAGAGCATCCTTCAAGATAGCACCTCCAATGCTTGACAGCTTCGTATACGGCCAAAGCTTCTAAGTCGTACGCAGAGTAAGTGTTACCACGCTCAGCTGGATTCAGCTTACTCGCCCAGTAAGAGACTGGTTGAAGACCTCCTCCTTGGTCTTGCAACAGGACTACTGCAATCCCCACTGACGAAGCATCTGTAGCTACGGTGAACGTCGCGTCCGAGCCGACCTCCGGAAGGATTAGGCATGGCGCGGAAATGAGCCGTAACTTGAGAGTCTCGAAGGCTTCCAAACAGGCAGGCGTCAGCGTAACCTTCTGTGGCTGGGACTTCCGCAGTAAGTCCGTCAATGGAGCCGTAAGGTCGCTAAAATGGTGTATGAATCTGGCGTAGAAGTTGCAGAATTGTACGAAACTGCGAACCTCCTTCTGCGTCTTGGGCACTGGCCAGTCCGCAACGGCCTCGACTTTCTTTGTGGAAACCGAAATTTTACCGGCTGTCACAGTGTAGCCCAGGTACTCCATCTCGTGCAATCCGAAGAAGCATTTCTTAAGGCGTAATTTCAGCCCTTCTTGTTTAAATCGTTGTAGCACGAGACGTAGGTGCTCCAGGTGCTCCTCCAGTGTTCGACTGTAAGTACAGACGTCATCCAGGTAGACTGTCACGAACTTACGTAAAAAGTCGCGAAGTATGTCATTCATCATCCTCTGAAATGTAGCCGGCGCATTGCACAGACCAAACGGCATGGCGACCCATTCCATTAAACCATCACGGGTCTGAAATGCCGTTTTGTGAACGTCTTGATCACGCACTCGAACTTGCCAGAATCCAAAGGCGAGGTCGAGGTGTGTGTAAAAATTCGCGTCCTTAAGTTCGTCCAGAGTGCCATCCACACGCGGAAGTGGGTAAGCATCTTTACGCGAAACCTCGTTAAGGCCACGGTAGTCAATGCACATACGTAGCGAGCCATCAGCTTTCCGCACAAAAAGAATTGGCGAGCCGAACTCACTGTAGTTGGGACGTATCAGACCAGCCTCTACTGCGTCTTTGAGCTGTCGATTAAGCTCAGCGCGCTCTGCGGGTGACAATCTGTTCAAACGTTGGCGTCGCATCGGGCCAATGGTTTCAATGGGATGATCCCAATGTCGGCTTACATGTGGAGAGTTGACGGGTTGCAGTAACTCCGGGAAGTCATTGAAGAGTAACGACCGGAAGTTGTCACGTTGTTCTGCAGTTAACTCCTCTCCAGTGTGAAAGTATGTTGGTTGTTCAGCGGCTGACGTAAGTTCAATGACGTAAAACTCAGCGTGACGTCCTCTGCTGCGGCGCGTCTTGCGCATGAGCTTCTGAACTTTTGTAGACGACAGCAGCAGACATTCAGGGCGTCGTTCCTCGAGTGTAGTTTCCACAACTGTGCCATCCATTAATGTAAAAACCCTTGTTTTACCAAATTGTAAAGAGGCATGTTCGTCATCAAGCCATGGTAAACCCATGATTAAGTCAGTTGTACGTAAATCACGTAAGACGTAAAAAGTCCGGTGAAATTCGTGTCGAGCCAGCTCAAAAGTAACATCGCAGACTGTAGAAGAAGTTTCTCGCTGTCCGTTGGCGAGTCGAACTGGGGTCTTAGTCGCAGACTTTCGAGTCTGTAAAGCAAAGCGTCGAACGAAGTCCTCTGACACAAAATCAAGCGTCGCAGCGCAGTCCACTAATCCAGAAATTTGGTGTCCGCCATCAGGAGTTCATTGTCAGCTCGGTTCGAATTAACGGGCGAGCTTCCGTGAGGTCAGTCAGTAGAGCTGTAGCTGGCGAAGAAAATTGTCGCAGCGTAGCGATGGACGGTTCCGTGTCGTCAGGAGGTACATGTACCGAGGCGGGTTGATCAGATGTTGTAGATGTTGTCGAATCGTAAAACGCACAATCTGCGTCGACTAACCACAGTTGTACATGCCAAGGAGCTGGAGCAAGCACCTCTTGCTGCGCTGGGTTCTCCAGTGACTGACGAGTAACAAGCTGTGTCCTTGCTGGGATTTCTTGGTAGAGTTTCCAGTGCTTAGTCACTTGTGCAAATTTCGCCCATTTCGGTAGCACAAAAACAGCCATCGTAGATGTCGGAGATGTTCATCGACAATCCTCAAAATGTTGTGCAATCTGCTCAGCTAACTCCCATGATGGGTTGATGAACACCCGTTCTCATGTCAAGTCCCTCTCAAGAATCGAGTCACTCGGCGAACAATGAGGTAAGTCACCGTGCGAGTTTAGACCTTCATCATCTGCACATCCCTCCAAAGTGAAGTCGAATCGTGCATGGAGAGGGTCAAAGACTGAGTCAACCAGTTTCCAATCAATTGAACGTCTGGTTACAGGTTTACGACTCAATCTCCGCTTAGTCTGACGACGACGACCTGCTACTTGCGTTGCAGGTGTCGCGATTGTAGTCGATGGAGATGCCGAAGGTGTTTCGACGACCTCTGTCGCTAACAATGTCTCAGAACGAACAGTAGATGTAGCCGGCTGCTCCAGTTCGCTGGTAGAACAGCCTTGCCACCATCATTGCTTTTTTGACTGTTGTGGCTCCATCGGTGCCTTGCCCTTCCACTCCGGGCACTGGAACAGTCGGTGTCCCCTCTTGTGACACTTGAAGCAGAGACCCTCGTCCATGTGTTTCTTGCGCTCCTCAGGGGTCATGGCATCAGCGAGAGTTTTAAAGTCAACACGGCCAGATGTTTGACCACGTCCACCATTATTGCCTCCACGTCCACGTCCGCGTCCACGTCCGCCACCATTGCGCTTTCATATCTTAGAGGCTCCAACAAGGGGGTCAACAAGGTCGCGCTTCTTAGTGGGTTGACATAACGGGGTAGCTGAAAACCTCACGTTACCAAGTTCCGGGGAATCAGTCACGACATCATTCAGGAAATTCTGGAGCTCCACCAGAGTGAGGTTGTAACCTCTCTGAGCTCGGTGTGACTTCGCTTGATTCTTCAGCCTAAATTTGCCCATTCCATTGATGAAGCGTACACATTGCACATCGGTTGTTAAGTTCTGACGTGAACGACGTAAGAAGTCGTTGTACTGTTTCGTATAGAGAGCGTAACTCATCGTGCTGCTCTCCGTAAGGTTTAGCAAAGCGTTAATCGCATCGTCCTGGATGTTCGGAAGAAACGTTGTCTTACGTAACTCCGCGACAAGCTTGTCATACGTAGATGGAATAGCATCTTGGGTTTTACGGTTCAGCCACCACCCATTCAGATGTCCTGAGAACTGTGAAGTAACCCAGATAACAGAGTCGTACGAGTCAGCCGTAATTCCAAGCATTAGAAAACGCTGCGGCTGAGCTTCAAGCCAATCCTCCAGATCATTAGCGTTACTACCAGACTGTAACGGGGAGTTAATCGCAGCTTTACGCTGCGTCTTAGTAAGGGTCACAGACAGACCAACAAAGTTCCGAGTAGGTATCGGCATTCCCACACGTAAATCTGTCGGTGTTTCTCCACTGAGCTGATTGATGTGTCCACGAATCAGCAGCCAGACATGACCAGAGTCGACCGTCGTAAACCGGGAGTACATGAAGAACTATCTCGGGATAGACGTGTCGTCCTGAAAGACCGGGCCGTGAGAGTAGACTGCTCGACCAAAAGTATCCCATTGAGTCACGTAACCGAAGTGAAGTAACTCGCTCTTGCGCTTCTCAGCACGAAGTAACCCTGTCTTAGCGGGCGTAAGGTTCAGACCGTCAATGTTAATTGTTTCCGGGACAACGTAAGTACCATCCGGATTAACTGTCGACTGTGTTGTAATAGCATGTTCAACCTGAGCAGGTGTACGTAGGTGGCTTGTAGCAAACATGACAGGGACAGAAGCCGAGTACACGTAAACTAGCTGTAGTCCATCAGGTAACGCAATTCGGACAGGAGCGTCACTCAACATCGTCAAATCATCCGGTGTCAAAGTAAGACCGGTTTCCTCGTGTAACTCACGAACATCAGCGTCCACAGGCTCTTCGTTAGGTAAGACAGAGCCAGCCGGGAACCAAGTTTTACCGGTACGAGGCTCACGTCGTAATACCAGCTTCACGTCCGACAATTTAGTTCCTCCAACATGAATTACCAACACCACGTAATGTCCAGGTCCAACAGAAGCCATCTCGAATCAATCAGGCAACGTCGAGTGTCATATCCTAGCCATTTAGCTGAGTGCTAGTATCTGACATTATTTATTTCCTCTAAATGGTACCTGTATCTTAGCGATATTCAGTGACTATTTTATTGTCATCACGGCAGTACAACTGTATCGCCGTATTTTCCCTCGACAATACAGAGATACTAGCGAGCAAAACCCCTATTTTGGACAACAATTCACGGGAATTGGCATTACGTCATGCTTACGCAAGGGTTTGAAACGCGGTTTCGTCCAAGGAAAAGCCCTAGGGTTAGCCTAAATACCTGTGAAATTTCAGCCTGTGGTTCGGCGTGTAGCTGTGCTGTCGGCGGTGACAAGATGAGTCGGCCAGGATGGGTGAAAACTGCGTGATGGCCCTATTTTGGACAAAAACTCACGAGGCACGCTACTCTGACCTCATAAGGCCACCCTATAAACCACGAGTGGCCTACAACTCCTCGAGTAATTTAGCCAAGCCTTTCGGTGCACGTCCCTCGGAAGGAAGTGCAGCGTCGGGCGAAGACTCGCCGCCACAAGGAGGTGCGCCCATGCTGGCATTACTGGTACCTCCCGCTCCAACACCGAGTTCCGTGTTTTCACTCGCCTCTGCAGCTAAGAAAATGACGCTTGCACCGTCTTTACCAAGCGGAACAGGTTCATTAATAGTGAGGCCGTTGTTTTGATGGTTAGAGATGTCCTCGAGAGCCAAACGTTTGGGTACTCGTGAGTTCGCCATGTAGCGTGTCTCTTGCGGGCCGCCGAGATATCGGCCTTTTTGCTGATAGCCTGCTTTACCAGTTCGTCTTGACACTCTCCGCACATGAACTCCACTTCAACCACAGCAGCCTCAAAATAGCAGCGTTGTCACATAGTGTCTCTATCTCGAGGTATATGTTAGGGTCGGTGTTCTTTGGGTGATCCAAGGGTTCCTTGCCCGCGCATTGCAAGAGGTAGTCGTACTTCTCGTGACATGTATCAACAATAGAGCGCGCACCCTCCATCGCAGATAACATGTTTGGAACGCTGTCCATTAGCTTCTCGGCCTCCACCTTTAATTTGCTGAGTGTGCTTTCTTCTTTCGCAATGGTTTTCAAGGCGGCACGTACATGGCCAGGCTGTCCGGCGTCGGCAAAATCCTCTGCTCGCGGGATGGACTTTCCGACTTTTTCTCGGATCACGTCAGCTTGACTCGCCTTCTTGTGGACAGCTTCCCAACTCGACTTCAACCTCTTCATTTCTGCTTTTAAGGTTGTCATGGCACTGGATAGGAGTGTCTTCAGGTCAGGCCCGTCCCGTCTGAGCTTGTTCCTATTCTCTGTCAGAAACACTGTCTCCTCGCATGTGAAAACTTGTGCGTACTGTGCCTCAGCGCGCCCCTTCCGGCCGACAACAAGAGGATCGGGTCCAGGTGGGTCCAGGTGGTCGACTACACGTGGACGAAGGACGTCACTGTGTATGCTAAAGAATAGGCGGGCCCATTTTCTTGAGAGGCCTATTCCATCGCGCCACTTCTTGGCGAGTGTTGTTTTGCAGTAGCTGGGGACGTGTTGAATTATTTGGTTGATTTTGTAAATTACATTATCGGTGGTGAGACATTGGCCCACTGAGTGATGCACCACCACAGCTTGCACGAGGGCTGCCTCTTGCTCCTTGGTCAATCCACTTCGTCTATCATGCTTTGATTTCCCTAGGTTAGGTTTTTGTATAGCGCGTCGGAGGGTCGGCCACGGAACACCGTGCTTCGCTGCGATGCCGGAGAGAGTATGACCTTTACTCCATGCCTTGCCACTCGCCACTGCTCGACGACCTTCGTCGACTGCGGAAGCGAGGTTTTCTTGTGTGTAGGCCCGATATTTACCACGGGCCGGTAGGGATCCGCTGCCCATAGCGGTTATCGATGGTGTAGAGCAAGGGTCGCTGCCAAGTCTCACAATATTTGTTGAATTTGAAAAACGAAAATAGGGGGGCCGTATGTACGTAACCCCAAATACCGGCAAGCGGGCGCACCATCAGCATGTAAGAGTCGACAGCCGACAAGAGGCTTGCTAGGCTATTGGATAATGGATATGTGGGCAATATGGGGTGCTTCAAAGCACAATTGAAGTGATTTACACGCTTAACGAGTGGGTTGGTCGAAATCGATAGGTGTTTTTGGTTCGATTTGGTCAGCAGGTCGCATCACGAGTCCTTCCTCCACTGACCAACGCGACCAGCTCGACCAGCCGCCAACACAGCCCTTCAATAGGGTCTCTAGGGGGGTTCTATTGTAGGGTTTATGGCTCGAAATGACCTCGGCAATGTGGGCTAAGATAGGCCTAAACCGCTAATTGTTCAAAATAGGTCCTTGTCCAAAATAGGGGTTTTGCTCGCTAGCAGTATCTCTTCTCGATAGTTCTTTTCTAGATAATTCTAAGAGCTTGTGCGATAAGGTTAGATAGACGCCGGCCGGGTTGTATATTCCGTAGGAACCCCCGCCTGCGGCGGGGTGGAAAACCCCCACGGCGAGGGGGGTCTGGGGGGCGCCGCCGTGGGCGCCCCCCAGAAAAATTTTCAGACATACATTGCAAATTAGGGCATTTTCACATTAGGGTAATACATGTTTCAGCCGTATGTAAGTATTCATACAATCGTTAGTAAAAGCCTCATTAACAAAGAAATTTCCCATCTGGCGGTGTTTAAAAACACCAATTGTACCTGGACTTCAACAATATACTGGATTGCACAAATTCAGCGCATCGTTCACTCAAGCATTCATAAACCCTAGACCAGATTTTCCATTCAACATGTTTTTGAGCATTTGAGGCAAAATGTTGCCGCGGCGCCAAAAGTTTGAGTCAGACCGGAAGAAACGCCAAGCCCCCCTTTTGATGTTTTTGTACTTCTTGGCCGAAAAGTAATGATCAAGGGCTTTAGTAATGAACAAGGTGCTGTGGGCTCTATGAGGCGCATTATAATCAATGATGCTCTCTTTTGCATACATGTCAAAGATAAGACCTCGAGTTCCAGGAGCATGCTTCGCGACAACGCTACACATGCCCTCAACAACAGCCTCATTGCAAATCTTGAGCACACAGTGAATGTACATTAACATGAACCAAGGGCACAACTTGTAAAACGTGGATTTCGTCATTATCTCCTCTTGAATGACGGTTCCAGACACGGCAGTCTTACCTTCTTTGTCGGCGTGCCATCTATGTTGCTCCTCGGGATTTTCCACCTTGAAGGAAACAACATCTTCGTGCATTGCGTTAGCCAATGCCTTGCATTGACTCCAACACACAGAAAAGCCAGCCATGTTGATCTTACCTTTCTCCACCATCCACGTGTGGATGCGGAGAAGGTTAGGAGAGACCCGCGCTTCGAAATACGCGTCAAACGACGAAAACGGCGCATATGAACTCACGACAAACAATCTCAAATCGACACATTGTGCCATAACTAAAATAGTTTGTTTTGCCTCATTCCCATCAAAACGATTCCTAAAATATCGGGCAACGTTTTCACACCAATCTGCGACATCATAGCCAATGTTTAGTAGACCTTGCTTCACTACATCGGCTCTGTCTGCATTCTCATCCTCCATCACCACACCGTTTGTGTTCAAGTCGACACCCATAAACCGGCCTTGCTCTAAATGATGTAAACGAGTGCCTGGGTGTTGAACAACTCCATTGCTTGAGCTCGGAGTTTCAGCGGCTCCATGAAAGAATGGAAAGTATTTGGGTGGGAATCCCTTTTTTGCTCGCAGTTCGGCCTGAATGAAATCTAAAGCCTTGACAAATTCATCCTCCGTCTCCAACAACTCCCATGGCAAAACATTCACGGTTTGCATTTTCAAGCTCACATTCATACACAATCCCAACAAATCTGCCAACGTGATCACGTTTGCCACCCAATGAAAGTCTTTCATCTTGCCTAGCCACGACTCATAAGTTGTACGTCTCTCGGCCTCGGCACCTTTCACAAGCTCCTCCAGAGCCGGCAAGATAAAAGACCAATCTCTCATGAAGCTGACATACACTTTTCGTTCGGATTGCGCAAATCTGGTATCGCAAAAACGTTGCAACTCGTAAAACTTAACCCCGTTGTTTTCAGCCATCTCCTTCAAGGCCTCGTAAGCTTTTCCATAGCCGAAACGGGCAACGATGGCAGAAATGACTTTTGCGATGTCTTTGTACCACAAAATGGACGGCAAGCTATTTCTGGCACTCAGAGCACTGCCCCTTGGCCTATTAACCCTGGCATCATTAATAACCAATTCGATTTGATGGGCCTTATCCCATGTCATCAACAACCATTCCCTCATAGCCTTAACTTCTGGCGAATTGATAGGGAAGTCTCTACCGGTGACACTTCGGAGTTGTTGGATAGCAAGGTGGCCCGGGCAGTTCAACTTGATGTACTGGCCATCAGAAGCAAAGCCGGTGAATTGCTGCCCAAGTTGTTCGCGGGTGAGACCTAATGTCCCTATCAAAGAGCCCTCATAAAAATCTTTCATGAGAGACGCCCCTTTGTGCCCGCTAAGCATGCGGTAGTCATGAAATATGGATACTAACTTCCCCGATTCAAAAGTAACAATTCCCATAGCCTGCCCGGTCCGATGCAGTTGCGTGACTTTGTCTGCATTGCCGGCAAAGACTCTAGGTTGATTTGTCACTGGATCAATTCCGCATAAGAAACGTGAAATGTTGTCCACGGTCACTTGATGGAAAGCTGTGACCATATCCTTCATGAACACCCGAGAGTGATTCAACTCCCCTACTCTCCCGCCATTTAGATGGCAATCTAGCACCTTCCCTTCAAACTGCACATGAGAACTACCTTCTCGAATAGTTTGCAGCGCAAGCCTACCCAATGTGAGTCCGGTATTTCTATGCCTTAGCAACCTATCTTTCTCCTCAGCAACGACTACAAGTTCACGCTTATGAGGATCACTAAGAAGGTGGTGTCTAGCACTTTGCTTGAGGCTTCTTAAAGGTTGCATGCAATTGTATCTAGCACACGACCCCACGCCGCCGCCTTTGTAACACAACGGGCAGCAAATGAAAGGCTCCCCTTCCTCGTCTTGCCTATACTCAAACCCAGCGCAGTTAACTACCTCCGTTTCCGTCCTAAGCCCATCCATATGCTCTTCAGTAGCCGCACAACTTCAAGAGCGACACTAGACGCCATTGCGGGCATACCGACCAACATATCTTTCATTTCGTCGACTACCCCCTTCAATTGCGACGAAAAGTTTCGACCGCCCCGGCTCGCGCCCCCACCACCCAACAATGAGTCGGTTTCAAGCTGATTACAACCACCATTGGTATTCACGGTAACCTCCATATCGTGGATGGGGGGGGATGGGGTGGGGGGGGGTCTGACCTTGCGGTTCGGCGGAGGTGCGTGGGCGCTGTTGATCGCCTCCTTGCTCGATGCTACCACCACCGAGCAGCGACAAGAGGTGTTGCTTCGCCGCCTCATCCCTCTTCCGCTTTTCTTTACACTTTGGTTGTTGAGTAGCGGAACTCAGTTTCAAGTGGTCAACCACTTTGTCCCTACGAGAAAACTCTTTCCCGCAGCACGGACACGGAAACTTTCCGTTTGGAGCCTTACGGACCGTTTCGGTGAAAACCATGGCGCGAATGTGAACGGAGCGACGGGCCGTCTAGCCGTATCCGCGTGTCGCAGCGACACAAAGACAAGCAATGCGCAATAATTATTCTGAGTATCGTTTGCTGTCGAGTGTTGACTACAGACTACATACCACTATGTCACTAACCGCTGGTCGTTTGTGTGGTCTGACACTGCGACCATTTGAGTGGACAGCGTCACGCCGTCAAGCACGCCCGATCAAGTCCGCCGCCCGATGTACTGTAGTAATATACTTGCTCACTGTGCGCGACGACTCGACGAGCTGTCAACGGCGCAAGTGTCCACGGTGCAACTCCACAGTCGACACTATTGGTAGTTTTTGACTCGCTGCTGGCAGCTTGCCGTTTGCAGTATGCCCGTATGGTAGCTCGCTGTTCGGACGCCGTTGTGCGTACTTTTCGGTTTACTGTGTTGTTGGACTGCACTTCGCCGATCTTGACTCCTTTAACAGTGGCGATTGGACTGCCGCTGTTGGACTGCGCAGTTGGGCATGGGGGAGCTTAACAATAGAAATGTCGTTTCTGCAGTCCAAACACCCTTTTTCGGGGGTCCAAGCGGGGGTCCAAGGGGGTTCAAGGGGGTCCAAGAGAGGACGTCCAGAGGGTTCAAGTCACGGATAATATGGTGCATTTCGTGATATATCTGCGAATAATTGTCCCGGATATTGACTTAATTGTCCCGGATATTATTGCCTATATTTATTTACGTTCAATGGTACATCTGTACATCCACTATAAATAATTGTAGAAATTAGATTTTAAACTACGATTGTAAGTGTTTGAAACGTACAATTAACAATTGCAACATATTATTCGGCAACTGTTATTCGGCAATCGGCACTATGGCAGCATGGCACATGGCAAATGGCTCTATGGACCAGTACTTCAGTAATCTAGTTAAGTTGTCCATTGTCGACTCCTCCGGTCCTCCCCCCCCCTGCCGGCCCGCCCCTCTGGCCCTCTCCTCCCCCCGTAGGGCCCGTATGTCCGCCTTATCCGCCGTGGCCCGTGGATCCAAAAACCTTCAGAAACCCCCGCGGGGGTCGTGAAGACCTAAAACCCCCACCTTCTCCTGCAGGTCTATACTACACAATATACAACCCGGCTTACATGTAGTATGTACGTACGTACGTACGTACGCACAAGTCCTTGAAGTCTTGCATGTGCTTATTGTAGTACTATCCTCCATCACGTACCCGTACCCGTGCAAGATCACTAATTGTAGGCTGCCGTTCACCAATTTCCGACGGGTGTGACATTTTAAGGGCATATGTTATTGCCTCCGCGGACACCCACACCCGCCGACAGTGCTCCTACTAGTGTGCCAAGTCATGTCCGTTTATTGGGTAAATAGGAAAGTGCCGTGGAAGTGCCACGGCCGGGTGCGTACCGTGCAAAATCACTGATTACAAGGAAACATGTTACATGTTTGATGGGCCCCACGGCATGCCACGGCCCAACTTTTATAGTACATTGTTGTTATTACATGTACGTTCACGGTTGTGAACGTTATCAATAGTTGACATAGTACAAATAAACAAGATAAAAGCAGCAATGTGTAATGTTGCTCGCTAGTTCTCATGTACGCTAGTTCGCATATAACCATCACACATAGCGCCTCGGCGCACGCACATGTCGACACACCTAACGTCTCACGGGCACCTCCGATAAGAGGTTATGGGCCCTCAAACTGCTCAATAAGTAGCATACACGCGACCAATGCGGTGATAGCGTGAGAAAATACATTTGTGAAAAGTTGAAACGGACGACTCAAGAATGTCTGAACGGAAGCAGCCGCCGTCGGCGGCGCCGGTCACACGAAGCAGCGGCAGACTGACCTACGTAGAAGCCTTTGGATCCAACCCCGGCAAAGATCCTTTTGCCCCCACTACCCTAGATAATACCCTGCCTAGTCTACCCTCTCAAACTGTCGAGCTGATAGACATAACGATAGAACGGTCGCAAGCGACCACACACGGGTTGATAAACTTTGAGCGACTTAGCGCGAGCTTAGGGCAACAACACGGGCAGCCACCACCGCCACCACAGGCAAACAATGTCCCCTATAGTCGTGTCGACCGCAATGCTACCCCTATTTACTAGGTAGACATTTATATTTTCGACGACGAGGAGCCTAGACACGGCGGCCAATTTGACGACAACAACCCTTGCAAGTCTCTGCGCGCACATGGACCGACATTCACAGCGGAAACCAGAGTTTCGCAGAGGATCAAAACGCATCCTACCGTCACTAAAGACAGTAAAACGATCCAAAGTACTACTAAAGTACTACTGACGTAAAAATATAGGGGATGGGTCGGTAGCTCGGATGAGCAACACCGACCGTCTTCGCTCCGGGCCTGGCCTCCCGATGAGCGATAGACTGGTGACCACAGGGCCCGTCGGACGACGGGCACCGATCACCTCTCCCCACCCGAGCCTAGCTCACCCAGGTCAGTGGATCCGTAGGCACATCATACGGTACACACTCCAAGGCGCAGCTTTCACAAATTTGAATTCGGTTCACATGCCGGAATCTGCGCCGCCCACATCTCAAACACTCCGAGTACTCCGTCCAATACTACGACACTCGTACGTATCCAATAGATTACAAAAATCACCCTCCCACCGAGCCGGCGCACTCTCACGCGCCCCTCCGAGCGTCCGGACGTTCCCATCAGACGTCTGCGAAGAACAAACCCAGGTCCCATCAGACATGGTCGTGTGCCGCCAACACACGCTGACCACCTCTAACCCACTCTCTCCCCACTCCAAAACCACCACACACACACACATCGACACCCACCTTACGACCACTATGTCATCACCTTCTAACCTCCCGGAATCATACAAACAGGTCCTCCTCAAAGACCGCCCTACACCCCTTTTCGCGGACGACCACATCGGCCCCCGTAACCGCCTAGTGGGTCACCCACTTGCTCCATTCCTTACGGCCCCTCAACTCGCTACTGCAGACTACGGACGAGGCACGCCCCTGGAACCCACACCGGGCACAAGACTTCAAACTCCCCTGGTCCTCTCCACCCCGACGACTGCCCCCGACCTTGGAAGGGCCGTTGACCTCTCTGCTCGCCTGATCGACTCCTACCTCCTGACAGGCCAGTACTCCACCGCCCCTCCTGACACTGCCAGCTTCTGGCTCCACGGTGTGTTCCTACCGAACACGCCGTCTTCCTCACTCATGCTCATCTCCGCTTGCTCTCTCGCGCGGGCCGGGATATCGGTTAGGGTGTGAGCTTTTTCGAGAAGCCAGCGTCGAGCAAGAGAGCAAGCGGAGATGAGCATGAGTGAGGAAGACGGCGTGTTCGGTAGGAACACACCGTGGAGCCAGAAGCTGGCAGTGTCAGGAGGGGCGGTGGAGTACTGGCCTGTCAGGAGGTAGGAGTCGATCAGGCGAGCAGAGAGGTCAACGGCCCTTCCAAGGTCGGGGGCAGTCGTCGGGGTGGAGAGGACCAGGGGAGTTTGAAGTCTTGTGCCCGGTGTGGGTTCCAGGGGCGTGCCTCGTCCGTAGTCTGCAGTAGCGAGTTGAGGGGCCGTAAGGAATGGAGCAAGTGGGTGACCCACTAGGCGGTTACGGGGGCCGATGTGGTCGTCCGCGAAAAGGGGTGTAGGGCGGTCTTTGAGGAGGACCTGTTTGTATGATTCCGGGAGGTTAGAAGGTGATGACATAGTGGTCGTAAGGTGGGTGTCGATGTGTGTGTGTGTGGTGGTTTTGGAGTGGGGAGAGAGTGGGTTAGAGGTGGTCAGCGTGTGTTGGCGGCACACGACCATGTCTGATGGGACCTGGGTTTGTTCTTCGCAGACGTCTGATGGGAACGTCCGGACGCTCGGAGGGGCGCGTGAGAGTGCGCCGGCTCGGTGGGAGGGTGATTTTTGTAATCTATTGGATACGTACGAGTGTCGTAGTATTGGACGGAGTACTCGGAGTGTTTGAGATGTGGGCGGCGCAGATTCCGGCATGTGAACCGAATTCAAATTTGTGAAAGCTGCGCCTTGGAGTGTGTACCGTATGATGTGCCTACGGATCCACTGACCTGGGTGAGCTAGGCTCGGGTGGGGAGAGGTGATCGGTGCCCGTCGTCCGACGGGCCCTGTGGTCACCAGTCTATCGCTCATCGGGAGGCCAGGCCCGGAGCGAAGACGGTCGGTGTTGCTCATCCGAGCTACCGACCCATCCCCTATATTTTTACGTCAGTAGTACTTTAGTAGTACTTTGGATCGTTTTACTGTCTTTAGTGACGGTAGGATGCGTTTTGATCCTCTGCGAAACTCTGGTTTCCGCTGTGAATGTCGGTCCATGTGCGCGCAGAGACTTGCAAGGGTTGTTGTCGTCAAATTGGCCGCCGTGTCTAGGCTCCTCGTCGTCGAAAATATAAATGTCTACCTAGTAAATAGGGGTAGCATTGCGGTCGACACGACTATAGGGGACATTGTTTGCCTGTGGTGGCGGTGGTGGCTGCCCGTGTTGTTGCCCTAAGCTCGCGCTAAGTCGCTCAAAGTTTATCAACCCGTGTGTGGTCGCTTGCGACCGTTCTATCGTTATGTCTATCAGCTCGACAGTTTGAGAGGGTAGACTAGGCAGGGTATTATCTAGGGTAGTGGGGGCAAAAGGATCTTTGCCGGGGTTGGATCCAAAGGCTTCTACGTAGGTCAGTCTGCCGCTGCTTCGTGTGACCGGCGCCGCCGACGGCGGCTGCTTCCGTTCAGACATTCTTGAGTCGTCCGTTTCAACTTTTCACAAATGTATTTTCTCACGCTATCACCGCATTGGTCGCGTGTATGCTACTTATTGAGCAGTTTGAGGGCCCATAACCTCTTATCGGAGGTGCCCGTGAGACGTTAGGTGTGTCGACATGTGCGTGCGCCGAGGCGCTATGTGTGATGGTTATATGCGAACTAGCGTACATGAGAACTAGCGAGCAACATTACACATTGCTGCTTTTATCTTGTTTATTTGTACTATGTCAACTATTGATAACGTTCACAACCGTGAACGTACATGTAATAACAACAATGTACTATAAAAGTTGGGCCGTGGCATGCCGTGGGGCCCATCAAACATGTAACATGTTTCCTTGTAATCAGTGATTTTGCACGGTACGCACCCGGCCGTGGCACTTCCACGGCACTTTCCTATTTACCCAATAAACGGACATGACTTGGCACACTAGTAGGAGCACTGTCGGCGGGTGTGGGTGTCCGCGGAGGCAATAACATATGCCCTTAAAATGTCACACCCGTCGGAAATTGGTGAACGGCAGCCTACAATTAGTGATCTTGCACGGGTACGGGTACGTGATGGAGGATAGTACTACAATAAGCACATGCAAGACTTCAAGGACTTGTGCGTACGTACGTACGTACGTACATACTACATGTAAGCCGGGTTGTATATTGTGTAGTATAGACCTGCAGGAGAAGGTGGGGGTTTTAGGTCTTCACGACCCCCGCGGGGGTTTCTGAAGGTTTTTGGATCCACGGGCCACGGCGGATAAGGCGGACATACGGGCCCTACGGGGGGAGGAGAGGGCCAGAGGGGCGGGCCGGCAGGGGGGGGGAGGACCGGAGGAGTCGACAATGGACAACTTAACTAGATTACTGAAGTACTGGTCCATAGAGCCATTTGCCATGTGCCATGCTGCCATAGTGCCGATTGCCGAATAACAGTTGCCGAATAATATGTTGCAATTGTTAATTGTACGTTTCAAACACTTACAATCGTAGTTTAAAATCTAATTTCTACAATTATTTATAGTGGATGTACAGATGTACCATTGAACGTAAATAAATATAGGCAATAATATCCGGGACAATTAAGTCAATATCCGGGACAATTATTCGCAGATATATCACGAAATGCACCATATTATCCGTGACTTGAACCCTCTGGACGTCCTCTCTTGGACCCCCTTGAACCCCCTTGGACCCCCGCTTGGACCCCCGAAAAAGGGTGTTTGGACTGCAGAAACGACATTTCTATTGTTAAGCTCCCCCATGCCCAACTGCGCAGTCCAACAGCGGCAGTCCAATCGCCACTGTTAAAGGAGTCAAGATCGGCGAAGTGCAGTCCAACAACACAGTAAACCGAAAAGTACGCACAACGGCGTCCGAACAGCGAGCTACCATACGGGCATACTGCAAACGGCAAGCTGCCAGCAGCGAGTCAAAAACTACCAATAGTGTCGACTGTGGAGTTGCACCGTGGACACTTGCGCCGTTGACAGCTCGTCGAGTCGTCGCGCACAGTGAGCAAGTATATTACTACAGTACATCGGGCGGCGGACTTGATCGGGCGTGCTTGACGGCGTGACGCTGTCCACTCAAATGGTCGCAGTGTCAGACCACACAAACGACCAGCGGTTAGTGACATAGTGGTATGTAGTCTGTAGTCAACACTCGACAGCAAACGATACTCAGAATAATTATTGCGCATTGCTTGTCTTTGTGTCGCTGCGACACGCGGATACGGCTAGACGGCCCGTCGCTCCGTTCACATTCGCGCCATGGTTTTCACCGAAACGGTCCGTAAGGCTCCAAACGGAAAGTTTCCGTGTCCGTGCTGCGGGAAAGAGTTTTCTCGTAGGGACAAAGTGGTTGACCACTTGAAACTGAGTTCCGCTACTCAACAACCAAAGTGTAAAGAAAAGCGGAAGAGGGATGAGGCGGCGAAGCAACACCTCTTGTCGCTGCTCGGTGGTGGTAGCATCGAGCAAGGAGGCGATCAACAGCGCCCACGCACCTCCGCCGAACCGCAAGGTCAGACCCCCCCCCACCCCATCCCCCCCCATCCACGATATGGAGGTTACCGTGAATACCAATGGTGGTTGTAATCAGCTTGAAACCGACTCATTGTTGGGTGGTGGGGGCGCGAGCCGGGGCGGTCGAAACTTTTCGTCGCAATTGAAGGGGGTAGTCGACGAAATGAAAGATATGTTGGTCGGTATGCCCGCAATGGCGTCTAGTGTCGCTCCGGAAACGGAGGTAGTTAACTGCGCTGGGTTTGAGTATAGGCAAGACGAGGAAGGGGAGCCTTTCATTTGCTGCCCGTTGTGTTACAAAGGCGGCGGCGTGGGTTCGTGTGCTAGATACAATTGCATGCAACCTTTAAGAAGCCTCAAGCAAAGTGCTAGACACCACCTTCTTAGTGATCCTCATAAGCGTGAACTTGTAGTCGTTGCTGAGGAGAAAGATAGGTTGCTAAGGCATAGAAATACCGGACTCACATTGGGTAGGCTTGCGCTGCAAACTATTCGAGAAGGTAGTTCTCATGTGCAGTTTGAAGGGAAGGTGCTAGATTGCCATCTAAATGGCGGGAGAGTAGGGGAGTTGAATCACTCTCGGGTGTTCATGAAGGATATGGTCACAGCTTTCCATCAAGTGACCGTGGACAACATTTCACGTTTCTTATGCGGAATTGATCCAGTGACAAATCAACCTAGAGTCTTTGCCGGCAATGCAGACAAAGTCACGCAACTGCATCGGACCGGGCAGGCTATGGGAATTGTTACTTTTGAATCGGGGAAGTTAGTATCCATATTTCATGACTACCGCATGCTTAGCGGGCACAAAGGGGCGTCTCTCATGAAAGATTTTTATGAGGGCTCTTTGATAGGGACATTAGGTCTCACCCGCGAACAACTTGGGCAGCAATTCACCGGCTTTGCTTCTGATGGCCAGTACATCAAGTTGAACTGCCCGGGCCACCTTGCTATCCAACAACTCCGAAGTGTCACCGGTAGAGACTTCCCTATCAATTCGCCAGAAGTTAAGGCTATGAGGGAATGGTTGTTGATGACATGGGATAAGGCCCATCAAATCGAATTGGTTATTAATGATGCCAGGGTTAATAGGCCAAGGGGCAGTGCTCTGAGTGCCAGAAATAGCTTGCCGTCCATTTTGTGGTACAAAGACATCGCAAAAGTCATTTCTGCCATCGTTGCCCGTTTCGGCTATGGAAAAGCTTACGAGGCCTTGAAGGAGATGGCTGAAAACAACGGGGTTAAGATGTACGAGTTGCAACGTTTTTGCGATACCAGATTTGCGCAATCCGAACGAAAAGTGTATGTCAGCTTCATGAGAGATTGGTCTTTTATCTTGCCGGCTCTGGAGAAGCTTGTGAAAGGTGCCGAGGCCGAGAGACGTACAACTTATGAGTCGTGGCTAGGCAAGATGAAAGACTTTCATTGGGTGGCAAACGTGATCACGTTGGCAGATTTGTTGGGATTGTGTATGAATGTGAGCTTGAAAATGCAAACCGTGAATGTTTTGCCATGGGAGTTGTTGGAGACGGAGGATGAATTTGTCAAGGCTTTAGATTTCATTCAGGCCGAACTGCGAGCAAAAAAGGGATTCCCACCCAAATACTTTCCATTCTTTCATGGAGCCGCTGAAACTCCGAGCTCAAGCAATGGAGTTGTTCAACACCCAGGCACTCGTTTACATCATTTAGAGCAAGGCCGGTTTATGGGTGTCGACTTGAACACAAACGGTGTGGTGATGGAGGATGAGAATGCAGACAGAGCCGATGTAGTGAAGCAAGGTCTACTAAACATTGGCTATGATGTCGCAGATTGGTGTGAAAACGTTGCCCGATATTTTAGGAATCGTTTTGATGGGAATGAGGCAAAACAAACTATTTTAGTTATGGCACAATGTGTCGATTTGAGATTGTTTGTCGTGAGTTCATATGCGCCGTTTTCGTCGTTTGACGCGTATTTCGAAGCGCGGGTCTCTCCTAACCTTCTCCGCATCCACACGTGGATGGTGGAGAAAGGTAAGATCAACATGGCTGGCTTTTCTGTGTGTTGGAGTCAATGCAAGGCATTGGCTAACGCAATGCACGAAGATGTTGTTTCCTTCAAGGTGGAAAATCCCGAGGAGCAACATAGATGGCACGCCGACAAAGAAGGTAAGACTGCCGTGTCTGGAACCGTCATTCAAGAGGAGATCATGACGAAATCCACGTTTTACAAGTTGTGCCCTTGGTTCATGTTAATGTACATTCACTGTGTGCTCAAGATTTGCAATGAGGCTGTTGTTGAGGGCATGTGTAGCGTTGTCGCGAAGCATGCTCCTGGAACTCGAGGTCTTATCTTTGACATGTATGCAAAAGAGAGCATCATTGATTATAATGCGCCTCATAGAGCCCACAGCACCTTGTTCATTACTAAAGCCCTTGATCATTACTTTTCGGCCAAGAAGTACAAAAACATCAAAAGGGGGGCTTGGCGTTTCTTCCGGTCTGACTCAAACTTTTGGCGCCGCGGCAACATTTTGCCTCAAATGCTCAAAAACATGTTGAATGGAAAATCTGGTCTAGGGTTTATGAATGCTTGAGTGAACGATGCGCTGAATTTGTGCAATCCAGTATATTGTTGAAGTCCAGGTACAATTGGTGTTTTTAAACACCGCCAAATGGAAAATTTCTTTGTAAATGAGGCTTTTACTAACGATTGTATGAATACTTACATACGGCTGAAACATGTATTACCCTAATGTGAAAATGCCCTAATTTGCAATGTATGTCTGAAAATTTTTCTGGGGGGCGCCCGCGGCGGCGCCCCCCACACCCCCCTCGCCGTGGGGGTTTTCCACCCCGCCGCAGGCGGGGGTTCCTACGGAATATACAACCCGGCCTGCCAGTCCTATATACCCCCGCGGATTTACCTGTAAGAGACAGGCAGGTAGAGAGAGAGAGAGAGAGAGAGAGAGAGAGAGAGAGAGAGAGAGAGAGAGAGAGAGCGTGGGAGGGGGGGTTGGGGTTCGAGTGGCTAACCTTGCACATGAGGTACGCAATTCCGTTCTCGCAACCCGGGGTATATCTGGACGACGTGTTGATCTATAGTAAGACAGCCGATGAACATCTCGAGCATATTCGACTCGTGTTACGAGAGTTGCAGCGACACCAGTTGCATATCAAACTCTCTAAGTGTTACTTCGGACGATCGAGCGTCAACTTCTTGGGACATGTGGTGGAAGCTGGACAGATCCGAATGGACCCCGACAAAGTGGAGGCAGTACATAATTGGCCCCGGCCGAAGTATGTGACAGAAGTACCTGGATTTCTGGGACTTGCTGGATATTATCGGAGGTTTGTCAACCAATTCGCAACCCTAGCAACCCCATTAACGAATCTGACCAAGAAGACACCGGAATGCCGTTGGACCCCTCAAGCCCAGTCAGCATTCGAGCAAATTAAAGACGCGATGGTACGTGCACCAGTCCTTGTAATTCATGACACTTCTCCTAATGCAAGGTACACTTTGTACACGGGTGCTTCTGGATTTGCAGTAGGAGATGTACTGTTACAAGACCAAGGTATTGGACTACAACCTGTTCCGTACCATGCTCTAAAGATGAACAAGCATGAGGTACACTACCACGTCCACGAACAAGAGCTACTGGCAGTTCGCGACGATCTACTGAAATTCCGTTGCTACTTAGATGGCGCGGCGGGATTTACGGTAATTACGGACCACGACACGTTGCGACACTTCTTTCGGCAGCGCAATTTGTCTACTCGACAGGTGCGATGGCTAACAGTTTTAGCGCCTTCTGAGCGACAGAGGGACATCGTGTACAAGAAGGTAGCACTCAACCATGCAGATGCTCTGTCTCGCCGACCTGACCTGAAGGACTCATTGCACAAGCTGCAACTGTTACGCGATTGGGCCAACGACGAAGCAGAATGCGAGTTACACGCGCATTTTTTTTCCGTGGAATTCTGGTTACATCCTGACTACAGACTTCATGCGGAAATCAAAAACGCTTATGACTCGGATAAATACCTGCTTACCCGGAAATCTCGGCCGACCTGGTTGGTACATCAATCAAATGGACTCTTGTACGCCTACGGGACAAGACTGTATGTGTTGAACATCTCTACATTGCGATCAAGAGTATTGTACGAACTACACGACGCACCGACCGCGGGACATCTTGGTATTACTAGACTATGGGCTGCAGTGACCCGAACGTTTTGGTGGCCTAGCATGAAGCGGACAATACAACACTATGTACGCAGCTGTGTTACCTGCCAACGTAACAAGGCAATGCGACACAAGCCCTATGGACTCCTTCAATCGCACGAGGTACCGACCAGGACCTTTGAACACGTATCACTTGATATGATTACGGACCTTCTTGAGTGCGATGGGTATGATGCTGTGGTGGTATTCGTCTGTATGCTTACGAAACGGACGATTGTCGAGCCAATTACGAAAACGATTACAACGGAGCAATTAGCAAAAGTTATGCACCGCGCTGTTTTCCGGCATTTTGGCTTACCACGGAAATTAATTTCCGATCGAAATCCCCGGTTTATGAGCGACTTCTGGCAAACCCTATTTAGGGCTGTTGGCACGAAGCTTAATATTTCTACGAGCTATCATCCCCAGACATATGGCCAAACTCAACGAGTGAATCAGACATGGGAGCAAGTCATACGATGCTACGTGCACCCCTTGCACGACGACTGGGCTCAACACCTTACCAACGTGGAGTTTGCGATCAACGCAGCGGTTTCTACGTCGACGACTATGTCTCCATTTAAGGCGACGCTGGGATTCGAGCCGACATCTCCAACGACGGCTACATTTGAAGACAACGAACCTAGCCGTACTTTACCGGAGCAAGTAGAGATTCTGGTCGAGATGCACAAATTTGCCCACGACTGCGTCAAAGCAGCCCAAGCACACATGCAAGATGTTGCAAATCGGCACCGGTTACCATTACCTTTCACAGTTGGCGACAAAGTTAAGCTCAAGGCGACAAATCTACGGTTTGTACAACAGCCATGTTCTAAACTACGCGACCGCTACATTGGACCGTTTCTCATTACGGAGGAAGTTTCCCCGGTTGCATTTCGGCTTAAGCTACCCCCTGGAGTACGGATTCACGATGTTGTACACGCCAGTCTACTGGAGAAATGGAATTCAGAAACAGATCAGGCCAACGATGCGCAGCCAATTCCGATTGTGCACGATGCGAAGCGATTTGAAGTCGACCAAATACTCGATGTGGGTTTAAACTCCAACGGCACGGGACTTTTGTTCAAAGTTCGCCGGGCAGCACCGTTCAACGTACCTAGCGAGGACACTTGGGAGCCCATGCGAGGAGCCAACCACTTAAGCATCTTTTCCGAATTTCTTCGAACGGATGTTTATCGAGAATTTTCTAGCACCCCTGACTTTGTCAGATTTCGCAATCGCTGGCCTGCAAGATCCCCCAAGAAACCAAGACCCTGAGTACTGCACAGCGAGGACGCTGGTGCTTGAGGGGAGAGTGTCATATCCTAGCCCATTTATCTTCGCGCTACTAGTGTCTGACATTATTTATTTCCTCTAAATGGTACAGGTACCTGTATCTTAGCGGTATGGAGTGACTTCTTTATTGTCATCACGGCAGTACCACTGTATCGCCGTATTTTCCCTGGACAGTACAGAGTTACTAGCAGTATCTCTTCTCCATAGTTCTTTTCTAGATGGTTCTAAAAGCTTGTACGATAAGTTTAGATAAACGGTACAGATATTCTCAGATAATCTGTATCACTAGTAATAGTTTGGTTTAGTTAGCAGACAGCACAAGCACAAGCTAAGGCTGTTTCTACACTCCTCCACAAAAGTCCGGACATGCATTATGTTAAGCATAAGCTAGTCAAGAACACGCTCCCCTCTCACCACGTCAAGCACGACGATACCCGAGTACCACCCAATTGTAGGAGAGCCGAGAAGCAAGCAGTAAGCCGCCATCCGGGGTGGTTAGACCTCAGCTTAAAGCGGGTGTTGTCGGTGGAGTTTGTCGAATTAAGCCCATAAACTCCCGAGAAATTGTCCGAACTGCACACGTCATTCAGAGCGCCACGCTTGGGCATTGCTCAAGCGCTCATACCAAGCTGCATACTTCTCTGTGTTCCACATAACCGTATTTTGGGGGGGGTTTTGGAGGGGGTTTGGAGGCGTGGGTGCCGTGTTCAATGCGCGAGGTTTGGTTTGCGGGTGTGTGAAAAGAGCACGGAAGTTCACGCCGCTGGCACGGGTGATTTTTTGGAAAGCAGGCGAGCAAAAACGCACATGACGCAGGTTTGGATAAACACTGCACGCTGTAAACATGCGAGGGCGATTGGCTTAGGGGAGGGGCGAGGTCCAACTTGGCCGTTAGGGACGCATCACGTTGACGGTGGTGTTTGGAATGCTTGGGTATGTGCTTGTGCCAACCACACCCGCCCCACTCGTGGCACGCGTCGGGAATTGGGCTCGGAGGTCAATAGTAATGAAGAATTAGTAAACATAAATCGATAAACCCCGCACAAATCGTCTCAGGAGGTGAGCCGACTTCGATGGGTGTTGCTTGGCACTGCGGCTCAGCGGTGCCGGAATAGTTTGTAAATTAAAATAATTCATAACAAATCGTTTTGTGAGAGTTTGAACTCCGGAGTAGGTGCGTTCGACGCGCATTGAAAAGACGCGTCCAACGGTACATTTTATAAAAAGTTTTAACCATATATCAGGAAGTTATGATCGCTTGAACATTGTTGCCGAAAGCGGCTTGCCCTTGGGTTGTGCGCATATCGGTGGTAAGTCTACATACGCGATTTCTTGCGTTTCCCCCACAGCGGCCTGCCCAACACCTCCTCCCTCCGTCGCCTATGCATAATATTTGCGCGACCGTCGCATCAGCGTTCATATTGCGGCGTTGGGCGCCCGTTACTCTTTTCGTCTACCAAGCACGGCGACTATTTGAAAGAGCGTGCCGCACGGGTGCGGGCGCGATAACCCCAAGTACACATGCCCGGCAGTGTTCGAACTCGCCCCTCGCAGTTGTCGGTGCATTCCATTTTGCGCGCAAAAGCATTGCCTGGGATTTCAGGATATTTGTCAATAAAATCGACGCATGATTGCATTTTCTACTTGCGCAGGTGCGAAATCTTGTCCGGACTTTTGTGGAGGAGTGTAAAACACCTGAGGCGTGGATATATTTAAGACGGGGACTTGCTGGCCGAGGGAGAGACCCAGACCGGTACAGACCAGAATCACGCCACACCCAGATTGTAAGAAACCCTGTTCCTAAGACAATCCTATTAATTCTCTCTACGCTGTATAAGTAGATCCAGAGATAAGGTTCCACTACTAGTCTAAGGTTGCCAACTTAGCCTAACCAAAGTAGCACCTCACAGCTGTGAACAACTTCAATTTCTGGTTGTTACGTTTGAACTTTTCTATTTATAACGTACAACAGCTCCTTATCTCCTTCTACCTACGA
Source organism: Tetraselmis chui (assembly GCA_026401115.1). NCBI lineage: Eukaryota > Viridiplantae > Chlorophyta > Chlorodendrophyceae > Chlorodendrales > Chlorodendraceae > Tetraselmis > Tetraselmis chui. Next base: position 150,389 of record JAPMLY010000602.1, read on the forward strand.
AGCCAAGTACGGTGTACTACAAATAGAAACCGCGGAATATCTGTGAAATTCCGTGGCTTCTTATTCTTCACTACCATATGTACCGACTGCTCACTACAAGTTCACGACCGACCTTTCCGACCGCTCACGCACGACAACAATCAACCTTTGCACGACCGAGGAGACGCCTCTGACACTTCGAGGAAAGTCACGGCGGTGTCACCGTAGCCCTCGCCCATGCCAAGACCGCGGGGGGCCTTACGGGTAAAATGTCCGAAGCGGCGCTTGCTATGTTGTTGGATACGAAGCGCAGTGTGAGAATGTCGGTGAGCCGCTAGACCCCTTAGACGTTCGCCATAGGCCTCATGCTTGCTTAAAGCCGTTTCTAACACGTCTTGAGCAAAGTCGGATGTACATGTTGCCCCCCCCAATACTTTTGTCCCTTTCGTGGAGACATGTACTCCCCGCATGATGTGGCCGTTATGTGGGTAAGTTATGGAAAGCATTACCGACACCCAAAGGGGAATACAAATAGTTCTACGGATGCTTCTGTGGGGCTGATGCTAGCATACGCCTCCGGCATAGCGTCGCCAATAGCCACGAGAGACGTAGGGGGTCCCATGAAGTGACCTAAGGAAGTCACCAGTGTCGTAGTTTGGTACATATGTGGTATGTGGGCACATATGTCAACTATGCTTTTTCGGTGAGCCGGTAAAGCGCACACCTAATACGCAAAAGGTCGCGGGTTCGATATCCGGTGAGTCCGACCATGGTATGTAGGCGTGTCACGGCCCGAGATGAACCCCCACCTTCCACATTGGTTTCGGAGCCGGGCTGCGGTCTAGGGAGAGTCCAGGGGTGCGTAGTAGTGTCAAGGAAAAATGTTGTAGCGTAGCGATGGACTCTTCCGTGTCGACAAGAGGTACATGTACCGAGGTAGGTTGGCCGAGAACTGTAGGCGGTGTCCGATCGTAAGAAGCACAACCTGCGTCGACTAACCATAGTTGTACATGCCAAGGAGCTAGAGCAACCACCTCCTGTTGGGTTGGATTCTCCAACGACTGGCGAGTAAAGAGTTGTGTCCGTTTTGGGAATTCTTGGTAGAGTTTCCAGTGTTGAGTGAGCTTATTGAACTTCGCCCACTTAGGTAGAACAAAGACAACCATCGTAGATGTTGGAGCTGTCCGACGATAACTCTCAAAGTGTTGTCCAATCTCTTCAGCCAACTCCCATGGTGGATTCATGAACACCCGTTCTTCTTACAAATCCCTCTCAAGAATCGAGTCACTCGGCGAACAATGAGGTAAGTCACCGTGCGAGTTTAGACCTTCATCATCATCACGTCCATCCAAGGTAAAGCCAAAGCGTGCGTGCAAAGGGTCGAAAACTGAGTCACCGAGTTTCCAATCAATCGAACGTCTACTTAGAGGTTTACGATTATGTCTATGCTTGTTCTGACGACGACGACCTCATGCTATCGTTGCAGGTGCCGCAATTGTAGTCGATGGAGATGTCGAAGGCGTTTCGACGACCTCTGTCGCCAACAGTGTCTCATGACGACCAGTAGATGTAGCCGGCTGGTCCACTTCGTGAGTAGAACAGCCTTGCCACCATCATTGCTTCGGGGTTGGCGCACCCATAGCAACTTTGCCCTTAAGATCAGGGCCCTGGAAAAGCCGGTGTCCCTTCTTGTGGCATTGAAGATAGAGTCCCTCCTCGATATGCCGTTTGCGCTCCTTAGAAGTCAACGCGTTAGCAATAGCGCTAAAATCAATTCGGCCAGTGCTTTGCAAAGGTCGGCCACGACCACCTTGACCTCCTCCACGTCCACGGCCACGACCAGTACCGTTATTACGCTTCCAATCTTAGAGGCTCCAAGTAAAGGGTCCTTGGGGGTGTGCTTTCTGGTAGGTTGTCCGCCTCCAGGTGAAGCAGATGGTTCAGTTGTTGACTTCCTACCTCCTAGATGGGGTGAATCATTAACGACGTCATTGAGGAAGTTTTGCTTCTCCACGAGCTTAATATCGTAACCCTTATGTGATCGATGCGACTTGGCGTGGGTCTTTAACTCGAAGTTTGCCAGGCCATTGATGAAACGAACACATTGGACGTCAGCCGTCAGTTGCTGGCGAGACCTCCGTAAAAAGTCGTTTAAGTGTTGGGTGTAGACAGCGTAACTCATACTTCCGTGGGTAAGGCTTAGCATATCGTTAGTAGCTTCGTCTTGTATATTGGGGAGCAGAGATGCTTTCCGCAGTTCCGCGACAGGTAGGTCCAACATAGCTGGGATAGCTGCATGCTATTTACGGTTCAACCACCAGCCGTTCAAGGGTCTAGAAACAGTGAAGTAACCCATATCACCGACTCGTAAGAATCAGCCGTAATGCCAAGCAAGAGGAAGCGTTGCGGTTGCGCCTCAAGCCAACCTTCAAGGTCACGGGGAAAACGACCATACTAAAGTGGCGAATCAACCGCTGCCTTGCGCTGAGTCTCTGTAAGGGTAACAGATAGACCAGCAAAATTGGTTGTAGGCATTGGGGCTCCCATGCGTAAATCAGTCGGAGTATGTCCACACAACTGATTGATGTAGCCTCTAATGAGCAGCCAAACATCACCAGAGTCGACCGACGTAAACCGGGGGTACATAAAGAAGACATCTTCTGCACCACCACTTCGCAATTAAGCACCGACTGAACATAACATAATATATTTGTGCTAGCATTTAGCTTTTGGAAGGCTAACCGCCACACTGATTTCGGAGCCGGGCTGCGGTCCGGGGAGAGTCGGAGGGGGGCGTGGAAGTGTCGTAGTTTGGTACATATGTGGTATGCGGCCACATATGTCAACTGTGCTTTTTCGGTGAGCCGGTAAATCGCACGCCTAATACGCTAAAGGTCGCGGGTTAGATACCCGATGAGTCCGATCATGGTATGTAGGGCGTGTCACGGTCCGATATGAACCCCCACCTTCCGCACCAATGTAATTAAAAATTTCTTACAAGAGAAAGCAGTGGAGGCCACCAAGCAAGAAAAAGAAAGAAAGGAAGAAAAAACCTAAGCCCGAGGAACATGAAGGCATGCCACAGCACCAGCACTGCCCTCCTCAAAAGCGTCGCGGAGATAAGAACCCAGAGTGCCATGAAGAGCAGCAGAAAGACGTTGCATGAATTCTCGTCGCACATCCCCCAAAAAACGCCGAAACGGAAGAGAAGTAGATCGACGAACAAAATGTTGCATACGGACATAACTGTCAGAGCGCAAGGAACGAGAGTCAGCGGCCCCCATGCCAGGGAAGCGACGTACAGCCACCAAAATAGCCAAGCGATCGACCAACTCAGCCGCCATCGGCGCCAACCGGCCCCCATCCTCCATGGCGAAGGGGTAGTAGTCATGGACCGACTGAACCGAAGGCGTGCCAAGCAAAGCGGAAGTGCGGAGGTCCGCATCAAGTTTGCCTTGCTGAGCTCCCAGTGCAAGGCTGCCAGGGAGTGGAAGGCGAGCACCTATACGAGGAACGTTGGTGTTCGTGCGAGCACTTGTAACCGTCACATCAACAACAAGATGGCGGTGCGGAGCCATGAAGTCCAGCCAAACCACATTCCCATGACGATCACGTGAAGCTCCCGACCGAATACGGCGGACCTCCAACCGTAAGTCCCGGCCCTTAGTAGCCCCCGCTTCAAGCATGAACTCTTCAAGCACGTGGACAATGCGGTCATGGAGTTGAATGATATACCAAGAGCACGGGCACCGGGGGATATGGTCCATGAGCATAGCGGCTGTTGAGCGCTCACCCGACATAAAGATGCCCGACACCGTCGACGAAGATCCATACCCGCGAGATTCTGAAGGGGCCTCATTGCACCGAGGGCATTTTCGAACATGAGCGGCGCGCTCCGCAGTCAAGCCAAGCACCCGGTGGACTGCCATCATATAGCAATCGGATGGCACCTTGAAACTGGACTCATGTGAAGCGAAAAAGAGAGCCAAAGCCCCGCGACCCGTACCCGAAGTCACCCTCATATAGTCCGGTGGGGAAAGTCTGCAAAACGCCAAGAGGTCAAGGTAGGCCCGGGCACGAAGAATGCGCGAAATGCCCCGTTGGATGTGGCCCCCAGAATCTCCCAAGCGAGTAAGAGCATCGGGAGTCGGAAGTTGTAGGCTAGTCACTTGGGTAGCGGGCGCCACCGCATTGTTGACCGTAGATACCACCAACTCGACATCGGGCCCGGCATAATCAGAAAGGTTTTGGTTCAGTGTGTTAGTCAAAACCACAAGCTCCGATTCCGAAAACCCGCCCATAGTGGAGATAGAGTCGTACGAATTGCGCAATTGGACCGCCCACGGTAAAGTAGAAGTGGCAACATTCAGTAGTTCCTGTCGGATGAGACCGTACAAAGGACCTAGCGACTCGGACTCGTAATCAGTAATCAGGTTGGCGAGGGTCGCAGTGAATGAAGCATAGTGAGCAGGTTCGGCGTCGAGCTCGAGGGACGGTACATTAAGCCCCCCAAACTCCGCCGGGAGGGAGAGCTGTCGTTTAGCACAATTCAGTTGATCGAGTGTTTGTGCGTCCAAAGAAACGCCCAAGATTCGATAAACTGCCGCACGAACGGCCCTATCTGCAGTAGCAAGGTACGGTCGGCAGATATCTGGGGGGAGGGTGCGGAGCAAGAAACCATAGCGGCGTACCGCACACGTGATCATCAAGCGGAAAGCGGCGTGAGTCCCTCCGAAGTCCGACATAGCAAAGCATACAATCTTGTCCAAGAGGAGTTGATGAGCCTCAACGGTGTCTTGCAGCCAAGAGTGAACATAGTTCTCGTCATGAGACGCTGGAGGGCCGTCTGCCATCGAGAAATCCATCGCCAAAGGGGCTCCAAGGTTACTAGTACCCGTAACAACGGGGACCATCGCCCGTATCACCTCGACAAGTTCAAGGGCCGTATCCGGAGGTACCATGCACGAAGATTTGATTGGTTGAACATTCGAGCAGACTTTTCCCATTTCCTCCGTAGCCACCGTAATCACAGTCGGGACGAAAGGCGTTTTGATCAAATACTTGCCATCATCAGAAAAGGCTTGGATCGCCGCTGAATCCTTGCATCGTTCTCCAATATTCCGGAGGGGGGTGCTTATCGCCAGGTTGAACAAAAGCGGGCCAAGAGGATCTCCTTGACGGACACCCGTACGAGATTGAACAGTGCCGTGTAGGAGCGAAGCATCGTTGGGGTCGAAGTAATACACCGTGGAGTCCCGTGAATATATCATCTCAACCAACGGGATAATGGGATGCAAGTCAGGGTTCTTGTACAGCTCCGCAAGGAAACTCCGGCGGGAGATGGTGTTGAAGGCGTTTTCCAGGTCCAAGCTTAGAAGGCTGCAATCAGGAATAGCTTGTAGGCCAATGCGAGTGGTATGAATGGCTCGCTCGATACCCGCTTTGGTGAAAACCGATTGTTGTACAGGGCCCAGGTGGTCGGCCGCGACAGTCGCTATCCGCGCTATGGCGTGACAATGAGCTAACCGCGACAAAACGCTGCCAGCAGCCAACGGCCGGACTTTAGGAGCCTCACCTCGAAGGCGAGTGGCGTCGCGGTCAACCCCAGTTTGCTTGTGAAGAGCCCACCCGGTCGCACTCGCCAGAAAGTCCGCCGCAGCCTCGGGAATGTTTCCCGCCGAGTAGCGGTTAACCCACTTACGCCATGCTGGAACATTCAAGTCACGGACATGTTCCCATCGCCAGCCATCAACGTGGGGGGCTGACAAGCGAGGTGCTTTTCTCAAGACAAGGAGCATAGACTCCTCCCATATTTTGAGGCTGTCACTGTCATCTAAATACGTGAGGGGTGGGCGCGCCGGGGGGGGCAGAGGGTCGGGGAGATCACAGTCTGGATGGGGAGTACCGGGAGGAGGATGCAACCGCTGAAGAGCGGCCAAAGCCGCGTAATTCAATGTAATTCAAACCAATGTAATTCAAACCTCTATGATATCATAAGTTTGACCATTACACTGATATTATTCTGCAGATGTCACGTACCGTAGTCCTACGAGTTAAGTACAGACATCGGAGATGAAAGCATACGAGGATATAATGAATTCAAATGGTGTAGTTTGAGGAAAAAAAGATTGGAAACCACCATATAAAGTATATCGCTAAAAATGATAGCGGGCGAGTAAAATGGGCGAATTTAACGCCGCTCGGGGCATCCAAGATAGACGACAAAAGCGTCAACCCCCTAAGCACGGCATCACTCGAGCGGATAAGGGCAGCGCGTAAGGTGCCTCTTCCCCTTTCACGGAGCTCCAGTCCACAAAAATCCTGTAAATACCCCAGCGTTACCCGTAGATGTCAGACGAAGGTGGAGGATCGTTACCTGTGGGCCTGCTGTAGGTGTGCCACTCCGTCAATATCAGACAGCAGAACTATTTCTGCTGACCCACTAGAAAGAATTAACATAATAACACAAAAATGCACCATCCCGACACGAGTGAAAAATCAAACCAAAAAACACGATGTAAGCACGAGGAGAGAGGAGCTTGAGATGACCGTGGGGGCGGGCACGCTTGACGTCATATTGCAACGAGGCTGAACGAGGCAGCGAAAGGCTGTTGGGACTAGCGCCGACAAGACAGCGATGGAGGCGGCGACAAATCAGCTCACAGCTCTGCAACTGGAACACCAGGGTGGATGCGTTCAAGGTGGTGCTGCAGCGGCGGCTCCCCCTCCTGCCCCGGCTACAGAGGACGTGTCTTCCCTTTTGACTCTAGTCATTACCACTAGCCCTCTGCCTAGCATGCCCTCCACTGCGCTGCTTAATGCGCTTCTCTGCAGCCTCGCCCTCACGCCTGAGCTGACTACCTGTCACAGAATCCTTGTCGCTGACGGGATTGGTACAGTTCTAACCCCATCGCCAGACTCAACCTCAGATATGAGTAAGTGCCTCCCCGCGAAACCGAATTACAAGAAGTCGAGGGTAAGGCTATGCGAGGCGGAGTCGTACGCTCAGTACCTCACAAACATCCGCAACGCAATCCACGGGATTGGTGAGGGGTGTCCCTTGTGGCGCGGGACGGAGCTTCTGGCGTTAGAGCAGTGGCACGGCTTCGGGCTGGCGGTGCTCGAGGCTGCTTTAAGAGCACGGACACCGTACCTGCTGGTGGTGCAACACGACCAGCTTATGCTTGAGCGTTTTGTCGAGCTACCCGCTGTCCTCGCCGCCATGTCGGCCCACCCGAGTCGCCTCTCGTACGTCGGTCTGCCCAGTCGAACTACAACTGTCGGCTACGCAGCGCGGATGCAGCAGCGCTACGGAATCACCGTTCAGTCGCTCTCCGTCCCGGAACTTCCCCCGCTGCTTCCTCTGCTCCCACTACTCATGTGGTACGATAAGCCGCACGTCGTTGCTCGGAAGCACCTGCTCGACTTCGTGTACAATCCCGAGGTCAGTGGGGTAACCATAAAGCCTGGAGATTTCACAGAGGTGTCGACAGACGGCCATTCCTTTCTCATCTGGATCTTGGCATGCGCTCTCTATTGCTGTGTGTTATTATGCGTGCCGATGTGCATGTTGCTGATGGGCAGCGCCTTGTGTTGTGCCTGCTGGGTGCAGGACGTGCTTGGGCATCACCAGCTGAATGACATCAAACAGAATGGGATGGCGGCTCATTCCAAGTACGGCACGTGGGTGTTGGATGCAGAGCGTCCGTTGGTGTATCACCTGAGCGGACGGAAGGTGCTGGCCGCGCCCAAAGCTAACGCGGGTGCTGAGGATGGGATTAGTGGCCGAGATAGGAGCGGTGGTGGGGCTAGTGGTTGGGGGGTGATGGCCAACAGCAGTGGTACAGCCTCCTTCGTCGCGAACATTGCCGGTTTGGGTGCACCCCCTGTGGATAGCGGGCGAACAGGCTCAGAAGATGCAGCCCCATCGTACCGATTTCGTGGCATCTGCTTCCATTGCAACCAAAAGGGGCACTCGTTCAAGTTTTGTCCACAGAGGGGGGAGGAGCCTGAGACATGCACGGTGGGGGTTCCGTGCAGTATCCCGCAATCTCAGTCCCGAGTCGTTGCCCATCCACATTGATGGGCTTTCAAGTATGAACTTATAATTTATTGTTGCGAGATATGTGGCGGATGTGGGAATGACGTGTGTGCCAGGAATACATAGGGCATGTTGTTAATAATGATGCTATCAGAAGCCCTTCGCAAAATCCAAATGCAGCGTGCTGCAAAACTACTGATTACGATTTTAGAGTCTGCTGCAAATTGGTGGTGAAATGACTGCGTGGGGAATGGGAGGGGAATTGTCCATAGTCCTGAACTGATTGAGAATGCAAGAAGCGCTAATAGGACGCGCCATATGAGTACATGTCGCTAAGTGAATGTTGTTTTTGTGTTCCGATTCTCCTGCCTCACGGGACAGAGGTGCACTGCTTTAAGTTCAATTTTCACAAATAAGTCAAACGAAGCGGCCTCGAGATGGTCGCTGGGGCGGCTGCGGTCTACTGTCTGAGGATGCGGAGCCGCGCCCACCCACACGACTGCTGCCCGTTCCCATCTGTGGGAGAGCCTCCACATTATCCATCACACCTCTCGCGGGCTGCGGTCGCGCCCGCACTCCCGCCTTATTTGTCCTTCCCATCTCAGTCAACTGCTCCATCAGCGAAGAAGGCGCGGGAGGTGATCCCGACTGCACGCTCCCTCCCCCCTCCCCTCTGCCAACTGCCCCTGTCTCCGTCGCCAACGGCTCACCGCCCGTCTCCTCTCCATCATCCGAACGCTGCCACAGGATGCCGCCACCACCACCTTCCGCAGCAGCAATGTCGTCAGATGCATTTTCCGATGGTACTTCATCCTCGTCCATCCGCGACCAAAGTATCCCTGGGCTACTACCTCCTTCCCACACTTCGCCACTTCGTGCAACCCTAATGGTCAAATCCTCTTCCTCCACCACCCCCTCTCTCCCCCTCTCCATATTCATTTTTTGTTTCGCCGTTTCCTGAAGGCTTTCCTCAGGATTCGCCACCTCCTCATCACTGCGATTTAATAGCAACCAACAAGCTGCAAGCGCGCTGCCCGTTAGTGGGAGCGCAGACCAGAGCAGCAGCCGCGCAGCCGCGACAGGCACATCTGTCTCGTTGACCGCCTCCTTCGCTTCCCGCACCAGCTGCGCCGCCCCCGACGATACTGATAGCAACGACTCGGGGCGTAGCACGCGCATAGCGCGCCCTATGGCGCCCTCCAGCCCCCCATCCAGAGCCACAACAGAGCCGCTCGACGTCTCTGCCCCCCCAATGGCATCCAACTCTAATTTCTGAAAAGAGACCATAGGGAATAGACTTTCTCCACCCGGAATCCCCAGCAGCTCCTCCGTCGCTGGAGATGGCGGCGTTTCCAGTGGCGCATCTGTGATTCTCTGCCCCCCCGTTTCTATGGGGGCAGACGGCGTGGCTGCAGGTGGCGGAGGTGAAGAAGAGGATGGGGAAGGTGCCGGTGCAGGTTCAAAGGATGGGGTTGGGGGGGTGGGTTCGCTTGAAGAAAGGGGTGCCTCATCGTCCACTACGGCTTGCATGAGAAGGGCGAGAAGTTGATCGTCCGTCAGGCCATGGAGCCTAAGCACTCACAGGCATGCACATGCTGTGTGAGAAGGCGTGGGAGGAAGAATATGGAAGGGAAAACATGCTGCTGGGTGAGTACAACGTATGGAGGTGAGGGAAAGGGGCTGCACCTGTTTGCAAACTTGCGCTGCAAGGCGCCCTCGATGGCGCTGCGGTCTATTTCAATCCGCCGTTGGGAAACAACCGTTGACTCTCTACGCGCAAAACGACAAAACATGAGACACATATGGTCACCTTGAACAGGCAGTCATACATACTCCCACAAAGCTTACGGCTCCGACATATCACACTCGATAAAACATCCATGCCAGCGTACTCGAGGGGGGTGTTCACACACATACAAATGCGCTCACGGACACTTGCATAACGAAATCCCGAAACACACACACGCGCGCGCGCACACACACGCACACACACACACACACACACACACACACACACACACAAGCTTTATCAAGAAATTATTGAGGACGTGAGTGAAAGGGAAGTGAATTTTACCTGTACTGCGTCGCCGCTTCCGCCACAGGTAGGTCCAGAGCCGTCGCAGGCGGGGCACAGCTCACAATCGCGGCCACAAGCACCCCGAAACTGCTCAGGCTTGACCGTGATTGCAATACATCGCGCTCCCCCCTTCCATTGTTATCGATGGGTGCTCGACGAGTGCTGTCGGCGATACTCGAACGCGCGGAAGAACTGTTGTGCTCGACCCTCCGGAAGCGATGGCGTTGCCGTTCGACGCCAAATAGCACACTTGAACGCCCAGGGAGTGGGGAAGTATGAAACGACATCGTTGCGCGGCCCAGGAAGGGGCAGCGGGCTTGAGCTCGTGTAGACCCACTCTATTCCTGCTCCACCTTTCGCTATATATATAGTGCGTCAGCGATATTCGCAAGAACAGGCCGAGGGGGGGGGGGGGGGGGGGGGGGGGGGGCGGGGCCTATGGGCGGTTATTGTTGCGGAGGGGGTGCAGCGCCGTCATCACTGCACGGCGCGCGACGGCGCGCGCGGGGTGCGAAGAGCGGATTTACCTTATAGAGACGGATATAAGAGGATTACACGCTTCCCATAAAGTCCGTTACTAGCGGCACGCATTTAATTACCGCCACACACTGCCGCGATGGCCATGCAACTCAATTGGGGGGTAGAATATTGATTTTCGAACAACGCGCGTTGCTCATTTACGTGGACACCATGATCGGCACGCCCCAACTACTGTGGGCACGCACGTTGGATTTGCGGCCCATATTTTGCGGGCCGAAATTCGTGCATGTGCAAGGTTAGGCACGCCTCTATGCGTGGCTCGGTCGGTACACGTAGTGTCGCGACAAGCAGGGAGACTACTCGACACTGGGTTCTTAGCATGTTTGCAAAATTGCATTAGTAATTGCCAAATGTGTTGCGCCCGGCCGTGAACAAAGCGGCGACACCGAGAATGGCATGTCGTGTGGCGGTTAGCCTCTGAAAGCTAAACGCTAGCACAAATCTGTTCTAGTCTGTCTAGTCTTGTTGCTGTAAGCAGGCGAAATGCTATTGTCGAGAGGCAATTGATGAAAGATGATTCACTGTTGTACTTGGGCAGTAGATGTCGTTAATGAACAAAGGAATTGTTAAATGGTTCTGTCACCTCCCTCTACTGCACTGGGCTTAAATAGGTTTCAGCCCAGACTAGTTACGCTTGCAAGCTTTGCTTACGTGTCAAGCGTTAGTGCTGTCTAACCGTCGCCTGTCCTCGGGACATGGCCTTTCAGCTTCCTCGGTCTTACGACGCTGCACCTTCCACATTGAAGAGCTTGTTCTGGCGCGTCATCTGGCTAGTAAGACTAATTATGCATATCTGTACGTACCGGGAGGTATTAGTCGTACTGTAGCATTAGCACCATTATAATATAGCAGTAGCGACGTACCCACGAGTATACGTCCGTCCGATGGAAAAGCACGAATTAATATCCGTAACGAGTACATGTACAATGTCCTGCAATGTACTGTTGCAGGACTGTACTCGTCACACTCGTGCCCTCCCCCTCTTGACAGATCAATGAGGCCGCCGCGAGGCAGACCTCCGTGGTTCTAGGCTCCTTTACTGAAGCAGTTACTGGGACTCAGGAATGCGCGCTGGGAAAGCGTGCATGAAATCAATGTAGGCCTGAGTCTTGGCGAATTTGCGCCATTGGGGCGTCTCCAAGAATTCTTGTAACGCTATCGTTCGATGCACCTCGTTCAACCGGTGCCAGACAGGTGGAATGTCGTCATCACTGAAGTGCGTCATGAAGAGCAAATATTTCCCTCGTCGTCCAGGTAGAGACTTGATGCACACATCAGATATGTGCGAAACGTCAAACTCCTCATCGTCTCCTTCAGGTAATGTCACAGGAACAGCTGGTCGTAGCGAAGCGGTAGAGCAGGGTCGTAAGTTGTTAACATGGAACACAGGATGTAAGCGTACTGTCGCTGGTAATTTCAATCTGTAACTGTGTTTTCCAATCTGCTCCTCCACTGAAAAAGGTCCAAGCTGTCTATCTCTGAGTTTCCTGTTCGGTTGTCCTCGAAGAAAAAGGTTTGCTGTGACGACTGACACCTTGTCTCCCTTAGCGAAGTGTGGCGCCGTAGACGGTTCTGTGCGCGCCTGCATCTCGTCCTTATGTAGCTGTAATACTGAGCGTACCAGGGTGTGTACCTCCTTTAACAATCTTAAGCGCTCTGTTGCGTCTTGCGAAATTGGTATCGATGGTCGCATGCTGAAAAGCAGGTCAGGAGGCTCCTCAGGAGAAAAGCCAAAGTTAGCCTCGAACGGTGTGTGCTCAATTCCGAGTGCACGCGAAGCATTATACGCAAATTCCACTTGCGGTAAAAGTGTCGACCAATCAGAGCCATCATAGCAACAGAAGCAACGAAGAAGCTGCTGAAATGTGCTGTTCACACGTTCTGTGAGTCCGTCTGTTTCTGGGTGTCGGCTGGTAGACATGTTCAGACGCGTTCCAAGGCGTCGCCAAAGAGTCTGCCAGAAGGCGCTGACAAATTTCGGATCACGGTCGCTAATAAGCACACGGGGAAGTCCATGTAAGCGGTAGACTCCCTGTAAAAATAAAGTTGCAGTTTCTTCGGCAGTAATTGACTCTGTACATGGCAGAAAATGGGCCATTCGAGTTAGATGGTCCACTACTATCAGCACACTGTTAAAGCCATTGCTCTCAGGCAAGTGTGTCAGGTAGTCAAGACCAATTGTGTGCCACGGTCTGGGTGGAACAGGCAATGGGTAAAGAGTCGCAACCATCTGCGGTCGAATCTTTGCTCGTCGGCACACGACGCAGCGTTCACAAAAATCTTTCACGTCTTGGCGGATTCGTTTCCACCAGAATCTGTCGAGTGCCTTAGCAAGAGTGCTAGCAACTCCTATGTGACCGGCTGACGAACTTTCGTGCAGCTCTGCGATCAATCTCAGTCGGAGCTCAGAGTTCTGTGGAATACAGAGGCGATTGAGACGCCAAAAGTACCCATCTCTGGCTTCTATCCGGCTGTCTCTTGTCCACTCACCATCGTCCCCATAAAACGAATCCTGTGAGAACCCCTCGCGAATGAGATCAGCGAACTCAGGGCTCAGCTGCAACGCTTCAACAGTCAGTAAATTTAACTGTGCGTCTTCAAACAGCAGCTGGGACTTCCGTCGTAATTCTCGATCTGACGGAACCTCGCCATCCCAAAATAAGGGTACTGTGGCCTGAGGTACGAAGTCTGGACGCCGGCTTAACGGGTCGGCTTCGTTCAGAGCTCCTTTGCAATATGCAAGTGTCATCGAGCCCACAAACGGTTGCAAATCCCGCAGGTATCTTGCTTGCCGCTTGTTCAGCCTGTTGTTCGGTTGCCTGAGCAGATGTCGCAGTGTGTCGTGGTCTGTTACGACAAGGAACTTAGAACAGCCTTCAAGATAGCACCTCCAATGCTTGACAGCTTCGCATACGGCCAAAGCTTCTAAGTCGTACGCAGAGTAAGTGTTACCACGCTCAGCTGGATTCAACTTACGCGCCCAGTAAGAGACTGGTTGAAGACCGCCTCCTTGGTCTTGCAACAGGACTGCTGCAATCCCCACTGTTGAAGCATCTGTAGCCACGGTGAACGTCGCGTCCGAGCCGACCTCCGGAAGGATCAGGCATGGCGCGGAAATGAGCCGTAACTTGAGAGTCTCAAAGGCTTCCAAACAGGCAGGCGTCAGCGTAACCTTCTGTGGCTGGGACTTCCGCAGTAAGTCCGTCAATGGAGCCGTAAGGTCGCTAAAATGGTGTATAAATCTCGCATAGAAGTTGCAGAACTGTACGAAACTGCGAACCTCCTTCTGCGTCTTGGGCACTGGCCAGTCTGCAACGGCCTCGACTTTCTTTGTGGAAACCGAAATTTTCCCGGCTGACACAGTGTAGCCCTGATACTCCATTTCTTGCAATCCGAAGAAGCATTTCTTAAGGCGTAATTTCAGCCCTTCCTCCTTAAATCGCTGTAGCACTAGACGTAGGTGCTGCAGGTGCTCCTCCAGTGTCCGGCTGTATATACAGACGTCATCCAGGTAGACTGTCACGAACTTATGTAAAAAGTCGCGAAGAATGTCGTTCATCATCCTCTGAAATGTAGCTGGTGCATTACACAGCCCAAACGGCATGGCGACCCATTCCATCAATCCATCAGGGGTCTGAAAAGCCGTCTTATGAACGTCTTGATCACGCACTCGAACTTGCCAAAATCCAGAAGCGAGGTCGAGGTGTGTGTAAAAATTTGCGTCCTTAAGTTCGTCCAGTGTGTCATCCACTCTCGGAAGTGGGTAGGCGTCCTTACGCGTAACCTCGTTAAGGCCACGGTAGTCAATGCACAGACGTAGCGAGCCATCAGCTTTCCGCACAAAAAGAATTGGCGAGCCAAACTCACTGTAGCTGGGACGGATCAGACCAGCTTCTACTGCGTCTTTGAGCTGTCGATTAAGCTCAGCGCGTTCAGCTGGAGATAGTCGGTTCAGACGTTGACGTCGCATCGGGCCAGTCGTTTCAATGGGATCCAGTGTGAAAGTCTGTCGACTGTTCGGCGGCTGACGTAAGTTCAATGACGTAAAAATCAGCATGACGTCCCCTGCTGCGGCGCGTCTTGCGCATCAGCTTCTGAACTTTCGTAGACGACAGGAGTAGACACTCAGGGCGTCGTTCCTCAAGTGTAGTCTCCACTGCTGTGCCGTCCATTAGTGTAAAAATTCTGGTTGTACCAAATTGTAAAGAGGCATGTTCGTCATCAAGCCATGGTAAACCCAGGATTAAATCAGCTGTGCGTAAATCACGTAGAACGTAAAAAGTCCGCTGAAATTCGTGTCGAGCCAGCTCAAAAGTGACGTCACAGACTGTCGTAGAAGTCACTCGTTGTCCGTTAGCGAGTCGAACTGGAGTTTTACTCGCAGACTTCCGAGTCTGTAAAGCAAAGCGTCGTACAAAGTCTTCTGACACAAAATCAAGTGTCGCAGCGCAGTCCACTAATCCAGTAATTTGGTGTCCGCCATCAGGAGTTTTCACAGTCAGCTCAGTTCGAATTAACGGGCGAGCTTCCGTGAGGTCAGTCAGTTGCGCTGTAGCTGGCGAAGAAAATTGTTGCAGCGTAGCGATGGACTGTTCCGCGTCGTCTGCTGGTACAGGTACCGAGTCGGGTAGATCAGGTGCTGTAGGTTCTGGTGAGTCGTTAAACGCACAATCTGCGTCGACTAACCACAGTTGTACAGGCCAAGGAGCTGGAGCAACCACCTCCTGTTGCGCTGGGTTGTCCAGTGACTGACGTGTAAAAAGCTGTGTCCTTGCTGGGAATTCTTGAAAAAGTTTCCAGTGCTTAGTCACCTGAGTAAATTTCGCCCACTTCGGTAGTACAAATATAGCCATCGTAGATGTCGGAGATGTTCGACGACAATCCTCAAAATGCTGCGCAATCCGCTCAGCTATCTCCCAGGGTGGGTTGATGAACACCCGTTCTCCTGTCAAGTCTCTGTCTAGAATCGAGTCACTCGGCGAACAGTGAGGTAAGTCACCGTGCGAGTTAAGACCTTCATCATCAGCACATCCCTCCAACGTGAAGTTGAATCGTGCATGCAGAGGGTCAAAGACTGAGTCAACCAGTTTCCAATCAACTGAACGTCTGGTTACAGGTTTGCGACTCTGTCTCTGCTTAGTCTGACGACGACGACCTGCTACTTGCGCTACAGGTGTCGCTACTGTAGTCGATGGAGATGTCGAAGGTGTGTCGACGACCTCTGTCGCTAACAGTGTCTCAGAATGAACAGTAGATGTAGCCGGCTGCTCCAGTTCATCTGTAGAACAGCCTTGCCACCATCATTGCTTCTTAGGTTGCATCGGTGCCTTGCCTTTGAACTCCGGGCATTGGAACAAGCGGTGTCCCTTCTTGTGGCACTTGAAGCAGAGTCCTTCGTCCATGTGTCGCTGACGCTCCTCAGCTGTCATTGCGTTTGCGAGTGAATTAAAATCTTCGCGGCCGGATGTTTGACCACGTCCACCATTGTTGCCTCCACGACCACCAATGTTACCACCACCACGTCCACGTCCGCGGCCACGTCCACGGCCGCCTTTGTTACGTTTCCAGACGTTAGCAGCCTCCTCAAGAGGGTCCTCCAAATTGCGCTTGCGTGTAGGCTGAGTAGACGGTCCAGCAGCAGACCTCGCATTGCCCAGTTCCGGCGAATCTGTCACCACGTTGTTCAAAAAGTTTTGTAGCTCCACTAGCGTAGTCTGGTATCCAAGTTGAGCTCGGTGTGACTTAGCCAGTTTCTTGAGTGCATCGTTCGCCAGGCCATTAATGAAGCGTACGCACTGTACCTCAGCTGTCAGGTTTTGACGAGAGCGACGTAAGTAGTCGTTGTACTGCTTAGTGTAATACGCGTAAGTCATCGTGTTGCTCTGCGTGAAGCTTAGCAAAGCGTTAATGGCGTCGTCCTGAATATTCGGAAGAAACGTAGACTTGCGTAACTCCGTAACAAGCTCGTTGTAGGTAGATGGAATTGGAGGCTGATTTTTCCGGTTCAACCACCACCCACCTAGGTGTCCAGCAAACTGTGAAGTAACCCAAAATACTGCATTGTACGAGTCAGCTGAAATTCCAAGCATAATAAAACGCTGAGGCTGTGCTTCAAGCCAATCCTCCAGTACATTAGGTATCTGACCATTCTGGTACGGTGAAGTAATTGCAGCCTTACGCTGAGTCTCCGTGAGGGTCACTGAAAGTCCAGCCAAATTGTGGGTAGGCATCGGCATTCCCACTCGTAAATCCGTAGGTCCTTCACCAGTCAGTCGATTAATGTGTCCACGAATCAGTAGCCATACAGAACCAGAGTCGACCGTCGTAAACCGGGTGTACATGTGGAACTGTCTCGGGATAGACGTGTCATCATGCAAGACCGGATTATGTTGGTTGATCGCTCGATAGAAAGATTCCCACTGAGTCACATAACCGAAGTGAAGTAATTCACTCTTGTGCTTCTTAGCACGAAGTAACCCCGTCTCCGAGGGCGTAAGTGTCAGACCGTCTATGTTGATGCTTTCCGGGACGACGTAAGTTTCATCCGGATTAACTGTCGACTGTGCCAAAACAGACTGCTCGACCTGAGCAGGTGTTCGTAAATTGTTCGTAGCAAACAGGACAGGAATAGAAGCCGAGTACACGTAAACGAGCTGTCGTCCTTGAGGTAGTGTAACGTTAACAGGTTCACCACTCAACAGCGTCAAATCCTCCGGTGTCAAAACAAGACCGGTCTCCTCATGTAACTCGCGAATAGCAGCGTCGACAGGCTCTTCATCAGGTAAGACAGAGCCAGCTGGGAACCAAGTTTTACCATAACGAGGCTCACGCTGAAACACCAACTTCAAATCCGACAACTTCCTTCCTCCCGTCACTAAAGACTGAGCAACGCCGATCGTCTTCGCTCTGGGCCTGGCCTCCCATTGAGCGCAAGACTGGTGGACAGGGCTGCCGGACGGCGTGCACCATCCACCTCTCCCCACCCGAGCCTAGCTCACAATGGTCAGTGGATCCGTAGCGACACCAGACGGTACACGCTCAAAGGCGCAGCTTCCAGGGATTTGAATTTTATCCTCCCGACAGCTACCGCGCCATCCACTTCAAAATCTTCACAAGTACCCGTCAAAGTACTACGTCACACCCTGACACCTCATCGCTTACAAAAAGCTTCTTCACCGGTCGGCAGCGCGCCCCATCGCGCCCCTCCGAGCGTCCGGACGTCCCTGTCCGCCGCCAACATCCAACAAACCCAGGTCCCATCAGGCCTGGTCGCGTGCAGCCAACACGTGAACGACTCTCAAAAACCAACCACAAAAGCTAAACATACCTCCTACATCCCTCTCCCTCACTCGAAATCCTACTCGACCGCCATGTCTACGCCCCCTACCCCCCCCCCCACCTACAGGCAGGCCCTTCTGAAGGACCCCCCGCCGCATGGCCGCTTCACCGACCTCTACCAACCCCGGAACGCACTCGCGGGACACCCCCTGACCCCGTTTCTCACCGCACCCCAGCTCATCCACCCCCAGCAACTCCTGGGCACGCCACTGGACCCCCTCCCTCTCCGTCGTGGCCTACAGACCCCTCTAGTCCTGTCCCCCCCACGGTCAACCGAGACCACGGGACAGGCCGACGACCTCTCCACCCGGACTGTCGACTCCCTCCTCCTCACAGGCCAGTACTCCACCACCCCCCCCCACCTCGCTCGGTTCTGGATCCACGGAGTCTTCCTCCCGGATCCATCTCACCCCGACCCGATCGTGTCGGCATGCTCGTTGGCCCGCCGCTGGCTACTCGAAAGCCTACACGACCTTTCCGATCTCCCCAACCGCATCCGAAATATAATAGGCAGGGAAATCGCCCAACACACACGGTGGACCGCGACCGCTACACGAACCCTCCACCCCACCTCCCCGAAATGCAACGATGTCACCCCCCTGCCAGTCGAGCTCCACACGAGCTTCCAAGAGATCCACCTGACGATTCCTACCTCCTGTGTAGCGGTGGGGCTCCTGTACCAACTGACTTCACGCCAGCGTGAATTCAGTTCGGCCGGTCCAGTGCCCCCCTTCATACTCTCATCCCCTCCGCTCCTGGAAAAACTAAGTCAGCAGAAAATTCGCTTTCTCCGGGCTGCCTCAGCTCCAGGAGTTTCAGGCCGCAGGATGAAGATCCGCTCCCCGATATTCAATGGTATCACCGGCCAAGAAACAGTCGCCCTACTACAGGATCTCCTCACCTCCGACCTCGCGACAGCTCTCACCTCCACAGGTTTCACCCCCCCATCCCACAACCTGTGCAAACTCGAAGACCTACCCGAGCAAGCCCAGTTCACCCTCCAGTTCGCGGACGCACTCCAGCCGTTGGACACTCCCGTCCCGATCGAGTCCGACCCGTCCTCCTTCTGGGTAAATATCCTCCACCTGCCCAATAATCCCATTCATTCACAGTCTGGACCTGTATCCCTTCACATTTTCCCCCGTTCACCCTATGAACCAGTACCCCCTGACCACCACCTTCACACCATCACCATCACACCACCCCCCGTCACAGGACACGTCCCCGGCTTATCCTGGGCTGACACCTGCCTCACCACTGTCCTAGTCCAATCCCGCCACTCCCTCTCCCTACCATGCATCAACTCCGACGGTACCATTCCACCCACACACTGGTTATACACCCTCCTATCCCAAACTGCAACAGAATACCTCACACAACATACCCCCAACCCCACCCATCCTCCCCAACACCCCCTCAGCCTCTACCACTACACAACTCTGAAAAAATTCCCTGATGGCTCGTACTTTCGCTCCCACCCCTCCAACTCGCCCACTATCACCACCAGCATCCAAGTCTCACTCAGTGCTGAAATGTACTGCATACTCATCTCCACCAACGGCACAGTCACCATCCCTCTCACCCACACATACACCCACAGAGGCACACGCATTCCATCCACCTGCACACTCAATGTCAACCCACACCACTACTCCACCTTCGGAAAGCCCGACTCCAGGACCCCATCTTCACCACCTCTCCCTCTCCGCCGCCCCTCACCATCACAAAAAAATTCACACTCCACCGCAACCCCCCAGCCCTCCTCCTCCAATGGACCAGACACCTCGCAGATACCCATGCCACCAGCCAGTGGCACCTGGAGCCCTCCGACTTCCAACTCCAGGAAGACGAGGACCTCCCTCTCGACCTCTCCTCCCTCCCGGAGATTCAACTTTCCAACACCCCGACCCTCCCAACCCAAAACACATGGCCACTACACCAACCCGCGACCTCACACCCCACCTCAACCTCCTCCTACCACGCCCACCCCTCCCCCCACCCTCCCACCCCCCCCCCGGTCCCACACCCTTACACACAACCTTCCCCTCTCCCCATCATCACCGAAGACTCCTCTGAACCCATGGACTCCTCCGCCTCACCCCCCCACCCCGCCCCCCACACACAACCTCCCTCCCACCCTCCCGTCCCCCCAAACCCCACTCAAACCCTCACCACACCTCCCACCCTCTCCCAACACCCCACCCTCTCCCTCTCCACTCCGCCCTCATCAGCAGACTCCCCTCCCCACACACGCCCCCCCACAGACCCCTCACTCAAACCAGCACCCCCAGTAGGGATTACCAAACCCTCACGCCCCTCCCGCAAGCAACCCTCCCCAACCCCCCCAACTCGTGTCCCCCCGCACCCCTCCCTCACACCCCCCCGTGCCCCTACCCCTCCTCCACGCACTCTCAACCCCAATCCCCCCCTACCCACGGACACCCAACCCCCCCCATCCGCCCCAACACACCATTCCCTCCCATCCGACACCCTTGAAGACGAGGAACTCGACCTCGACGGCTACTCCAACCTGTCGGAGGACAACGCGGCGACCCCTGGGACCCCACCGACCGCCGCTAACTCCCCCAATCAACCCACCATGTCCCCCCCGGCCGAGCAGGCCGACTATCATCATTAGGTCCCCCCAGGACGAAACGGAGGTTAGACCCCACACCCCTTCCCCCACCCCCCAACCAGACATCCGCGCTCATACTGTAACCACCGTACCTCGATTCACTCTACCGGCCCACTTCAGCCCCCGCACCTGCCGCACAACTATGCATCAATTTTTAATCGACTACAACCTGGACTCTGGTCTTCCCACCCCTATCGGCTACCTTGATTCCTCTGCTGTCCTCTCCTTCCAATGGGGACAGTACCAGGACCTATCTAACCTGTACTGCCTCGCGTCAGAAATCACCAAACTCCATTCAACTCCCTCCGCCTCGTACACAGTTATTACCAACACCGACGTCGATAACCACCACCGTACCTCCCAATACCCCAGCCACTGGACCAACCTAGCCAATCGAGGCCACCCCCCGCGTCCGGGGACGCCTAACCACTCTCTCCTCGTCCTCACGTGGCAACACTCGCACTTCGGCCTCCTCCACCTTACTCACTCCTCTGCTACATGGATTGACTCTTTACATTACTCCCCTCCTCCCGACCTCCTCGCCCGCTCTCTCAACCTCCTCTCGGCCTGGAACTCCTCCCCCCCCCCTCCCATCGGCGCCCTACACTCCCTCAACCCACCTCGCCAAAACGACTCCGACAGGGCGTGGTCGTGCGGCACCCATGTCCTCTTACACACATACTTCGTTGCCACAGCTCCCCCGGACCAACCTTACACTCCTCCCACTTTCGACCCCCGGTCCACAGTATACTCCCTACACACTATGCTCTGGAACCACACCTTCCGCTCCGCCCCCCTCCCACAGGGACGTCGCCGCCTCCTAGACGCTTTCTGTTCCCCCACATCCCCCTCACCCCCCAAACTCCCTCCCCCTACCCACCCCTCCCCCCCCCACCCTCCTCGCCCCCCACCTCTCCTCGCAACCCCACCCACAGAACAACCCCCCCCAGAACCCCCCTGCAACTCCCCCAACCCCACCTTCTCCGTTCAACCTATCCACACACACCACCCACTACATCCCCCCTCTCCTCCCCCCCTCCACCCACCTCCCAGACCCCCCCCCGTCGAGAACCCCCCAGTCGCCCCCCCCAGCACCACCCCCTCCCTCCCCTCCCCCATCCTCCCACACCACACATCCCAACCACTACACTTCATCACCCTCAACACCCGCGGCCTACACACCTCCATTATGGATGTTGAACACCTCTCCACCTCCCACCAACCGGACGTCTTAATCCTCACCGAAACCAACCACGACACCCACAAATCCCGCTGGCGCATAGCCCTCCCCCAATACCACCTCAAAAGCTCCCGACCCTGCTACTCACCTGTGCCCCTTCCCAACGCAGGCGTTCTCTTCGCGGTCCGCCGCGCCTCATTCCAGTCTGCCACTGTCCTAACCCCGCCCCCCCACCTCATCCCCCATATCGCCGGACTAAAAATCGTCCCCCACTCAGGCACCCCTTACCTCCTTATAGGTACTTATATGCCCCAGCTCTACAACACACAACTGACCCGCCTCTACGCAGAAGTTGCAGCTTGGGGCCTCCGACTAGCGGACGAACACCCGCAACACCGCACCCTCTGGGGAGGGGACTTCCAATCGACCACCCACACAGGTATAGGACACCCTGCCCTCACCTCCTTACTCAAATCCCACCTCCACCCCCTCCACGACCCCATCCCTACCTTCCCCCGCAGCGGGGGCTGCCTTGACCACTGGCTCACCACGCCTCCTTCACCTATCACCCTCCCACCATCCTCTTGCTCGATATTCCCCTCCCCCTCCCACTTTACTGATCACTCTGCAATCCACCTCGTCATTCCCGCCCCTTTCTCACTCATGGCACACCCCCCCCCTCCCCATACCCACCCCCACACACAACACACGACGCGCAAACTCACCTTTCGCCTTCCCCTCACACCCGACCACATAAAAGTATACCAATCCAGCACCCCCGACCTCATCAACCAAACGGCAACCCTCCACGCAGAAATTCTCAACACCTCATACACCTCGGCCACCCCCGACACCCTCGACACCCTCGCCTCACAATTCACCACACTCCTCTCCCAACACATGGACCACGCAGCCACAGTTTGGCCCCTCCTCCCCGACAAAAAACCCCGCCCACCCCAAGCGTCCCTTGACCCCACTTGGCTCACAAATAAAACACGCACTCAAATACTCAAACTCCGTAAATGCAGCAAAAACAACGGCCCCCTTCCCATCGCCCAAGCCCTATTAAACACAACGGAATATCTCTCCCCTGACGCCATCAAACAACAGTGCCAAGCACGCATCCGCCAGCTCCTTCACGACACCACCACGAATAAAATAAAGAAAATAAAAACTCGAGCCAATGTGGCCTACGACACCTGCCCCAAACTCTCCCACCGCCGATTGAAAATTAAAAGCGGCCTCCTACCCCCCGCCGGCACCACCTCCACCCTCCACCGCATTACCAAACCCGATAAAACCACCGCATCCTCTCCCTCCGCCGTCATCGACGCGGTACACTCTCACTTCGCTAGCGAACTCGGCTGCGCCACCCCACCCGAACTACCCACCCCCCCATGGGAACTCCCTAACAACCCCGACAACTTTACCATCGAACCCCGCGGAGACCCCTCTCTCACCCTTGCCGACATGATTACCCGCGACACTTTCGATAAAACCCTCAACTCCCTAGGCACCGGCAAAGCCCCCGGCCCCGACGGTATCCCCAATGAAATAATCAAATTCCTACCCCCGGCGACCCGCTCCGCCCTCTTCTCTCTCCTCTCCCTCCTAGCACACAAATCCTACACTCCTCCTGATTGGTGCCACAGCACAACATGCCTCCTACATAAAAAAGGCGACCCCTCCCTCCTCGATAACTACCGCCCTATCGCCCTCATGAACAACCTCCTTAAACTATGGACAGCACTAATCAAAGATGCAGGCTCGAAGTACGCCGAAACCCATGGCATTCTCAGCGACCAACAAGACGGATTCCGACAACACCGCAGTATCCACGACGCCCTCTCCTCCCTCATTATGACGATGGAGGACGCGAAACTCCACAGCAAAGACATCTACGTCATGTACGCGGACTTCAAAGGCGCCTTCAACGCCGCGGACCACCGAATCATGTTCAAACACATGCGTCAACTCGGTATGCCTCCCACCTTTGTCGATACATGCGAACAACTATACGGGGTCTCAACCACATCATATATCACTCCTCACGGCCCCACCCCTTCCATCGACATCAATCGAGGAACCCTCCAGGGCGACACCCTCTCCCCCTTCCTATTCACCCTCTTCCTTGAACCGTTCCTTCGCTGGCTCACGGTGGGAAGCCGGGGCTACCGCCCAGGCCCCCCCACCACTAACGTTGACCCCACAGAACCCACAGCCACATACCCAGGACACGGCTTCGCCGACGACCTCAGCCTCGCTACGGGCTCGACCCCCAACATGACCATCCAGCTCAGAAAACTCTCCCTCTTCAGCGCCTACACCGGTATGACGGTCAACATCCGCAAATGCTGCATCACCGGCGCCCTCTGGCGTACAGGCAACGCCCTCACCCGCGCCAACACTACCCTCCTCGCATCCCGCCTGCAAACACAGTTCATCTCCCTAAACTCCACCCCGGCCCCCATCCCCTCCATTGGCCCCAGGGACACATACCGCGTCCTAGGGGTAGAACTAAACACCTCCCTCACCTTCACCAGACATTGGCACGAACTCAAACGTACCACTGCATCCCTCATCACCGCCCTTTCCACCTCCCCACTAACTCAATCCCGCAGAATCAGAGTCATCCGTGGCCTCCTCATCGGAAAACATTTTACCCTCCAGCTCGGCCTCTTCACGGACTCCCAACTCGACACTCTCGAAGGACAAATCTGCCGCGCTCTCCGCTCCGCCGTCTCCTCGGTACGTAACCTCCCCCGCACCGCCCTTCACCGCCCCACATCAGACCTAGGATACGGCCTCCCCTCCCTCAAAGCCCACGCCGCACAACTCACAGTATGCCACTTACATAAAATCATGAATGCCTCAGGCTATAGAGGCCACATGGCCCGCGCACACATACGCACCCTATCCACAACGTATTCCCACTGGCCCTCAGAATCCATCATGTCAACCTGTTACACTCCACCCACACTAAAATGCTTAGTCCGAGCTCAACGCGACGCGGGCACCCTATTCCACAACATTCCCCCACTCTCCCTCACCAACCCTATCGCCTCCACAATCCGTGCCCACTTCACCACTCAAGACAACGCCCTCCTCACCTCACTCCGGGACAAAGCCACACACATCACCGACCCTCACACATACAAACAAGCCTACTGCGATTTCTCCCCCCGCAAAACACACGCCTCCCTCCTACCCCGCCTCACCCCCCTCTGGAAAAACAACATTACCACATGGCCACAAGTCCTCCTCAGAGCCACCTCATCCTCATTCATCCTCAAATCATGCAAATCCATCACCACACTCACGGGGTCCACCACCCCCCTCTCAGTTCCCATCCGCCTCCTCGCAGCAATCCTCACCGAACCCCTCGATACTATACACAACCGCCTCCCCATCACAAGCCTCAATACCAACCAAGCATCCCCCCCCACCACTATACATCCCTCGTGGATCCCCCTCCTCTCCCCTCACCTCCCCCGTTCACCCCCCACCCTCCAATCCGGCATCTGCACCTCCCACACCACTCACTCCACCCCCACCGCACCCACCACACACTTAGACACAGAATACCTCACCCCCTCCGACCACCACTACCCCCCCTGCGACGTAACACGCATCATCTCCAAACACAAAGACACAGAATACGGCCAAACGCAGT
Organism: Tetraselmis chui; assembly: GCA_026401115.1. Lineage (NCBI taxonomy): Eukaryota > Viridiplantae > Chlorophyta > Chlorodendrophyceae > Chlorodendrales > Chlorodendraceae > Tetraselmis > Tetraselmis chui. The sequence goes on from JAPMLY010000602.1 coordinate 175,852, forward strand.
ACATGGTCGAATGGGCCCCGGAACACCTCACGGAATGGGACATTCAGCTACAACTCGACGACGGCTTCCGCCTCATCTCCTCCACTCCCACATCGGTATGCCTCCCCTCCCCCTCCCCCACCACATGCTCCATCTGTCATGACCCCCTGCACACAGAACCCTCCTCCACCTGCTGCACATGCCCGCACTATGCCATACACTCCCAATGTCGCCCAGCTCAAGGACCCACCACATGGCAGTGCGAGTGGTGCGCTCGCGGCCAACGACACGACCTTACCCGCCTCCACGAAGTGCAGTGGGCCCCGTGCCTACAACTCCACGACACCATCAGTGAGACCCCCTCCGGCCCCACCGCCCTTACCGCATTTAACTCCGGCTATGTCCCCTCCACCGCACCCATTTTGCCAAAACCCGGACCCCCTCCGTGGTCACACCCACTTATCACATTCAACCATGACCCCATCAACCCCGACCTCGACATGCTCCCTACCGGTAAATTCGCTATCCACGCACACCCATCACTCCACGACACCACCATACTCTGCACTCCCGACGGCCGCGCGGTCACCACCCTTAACGGCCCCCGCGTCCGCCACCTCTACCAACTCTTTCGCCCCGACCTCTCGCAGCATACGTTCGAAGAGGAGGTCTATCACCTCCTCACCCGTCTAGGTTCCCGCTCAGAAATCCACTCACCCACACCCGCCACCACCACCCGAAATAGATGGGCCACTAGAGAAGACCTCCTCACAGCCCTCCGTCACACATTCCGCATCCAGACAGAACTCTACTCCGACCCCCTCAATAAATCCCTTCACTCCCACACATACCACTCCCTCTATCCCGAAGATATAGTCTTCTCATCCAGCGGTAGCAATGCCCCGCACACCTGGCAAGGCACCAGCATAGCCAACCCCGAATACGACCACGAATGCATGAGACGAGCCATGGAACACGCAATCACCAGCGCACACCTCACAGCCCCTCACACACCCAGCGCAACCATCCTCATCCTCCCCCGATGGGAACACACACCCTATCGCCACTCCAAATACATCAACTCCCCATACACCCACCACCTTTACACCCTCCCCAATGACGCAAACACATTCCTACCCCCCGACCAACACACTGGCAACCCCACCCCCACCCCATTCGGCACACGATGGATGGTCGACATATACCTCGTCGCCAACCCCCTCGCACTCTCCACCCTCCCATCACCCACAGCCATGACCGCACTTCACAACACTCTCGAATCTATCTACGACACTCACCTCCCCAACCCCATCATCACCCCCCCTCCTCCACACCTCATTGTCACCTACTCACCCCACTCAGCAGGTATATACCACCGCCCCCCAAACCCAACTCACCCCCTCACATACCCCCTCCCAGACCGCGTACATCTAACGTACCCCCCCACCAGAGGCACCCTTGCTTGGAACTGGCAGGACTTTGTATACACAGACGGCTCGAAAAAAGGCAGCTCGACCCCCCTCGGAGCAGCAGCTACCCACCCCGCCTCGGACACCAAAGTCAAAATCCTGGTGACCTCTACCCCTCCCTCCCATACAATAAATCGGGCTGAATTAGCTGGCATAGATGTAGGCCTCCAATTTGGCCGCACCCACCTCCTCACAGACAGTGCGTGCTCCCTCCGCCTCATACAAGGCTACTTAAACTGCCCTTCCGCTTACCGCCACAACATTCATCGCGACACCCTCTCATCTATCACACACACCCTTAAAACCCGCTGCGAAGCAGGCATCCGTACACACCTCGGCAAAATCAAAGCCCACAACCATTCCCTAGGCAACGACCTCGCAGACACACTCGCAAACCAAGTCGCGGATGGTCACCCACCCGACACTTTATACACCACAGGTTCTGAAGTCACAATAGGCCACTGGACATGGCCATACACCCTCCTCCCACAAACCCTAGGGGACCCCATACCCTACAGATACACCAACCTCAAATCCGACGCACACACCTACAGCACAAAACACACACACACTCCTCTCTCGCAAACAACCAAACACGGAGCCCTCCTCGCCCGCGCCGCGAAGGACGGCGCCGATTTTTCTTACCACAAAAAACACTCAACCCTCACAAATATCCAGTTCACACACAAACAAGAATTCATGTGGGGCGTCCACAACACCCGCCTACTTACTCACAACCCCACCCTGCGCTGCCCCCTATGTGGTCAATTCACCAGCAACGGCCACATGGCCGGTAACTGCCCCTCTATGTCTGGTCTAAGACAGGACCGACACAACAGCGCTCTGCAACTCCTACTCTCCCTACTGGAACGCCACAACGGAGGACGTTGGGAAACCATCACCGCAGACTTCGGTAACAAACCCATAAAATCGTTTGCTTCCCCCACCCCTGCCCTCACTCCACTTGACTGCCACCCACCTCACCCCACCCACATGCCCACCCGACTTGTTGCTGCTGACGAAGGTCTCTCGCCTGACTCCCTCACCTCATGCCCCGCCGTCCTCCCCCCTGAGATTCTCCCCCCCCTGCTTCGTCCCCCTGCACACAAACCTGACTTCATCCGCATCCTCGAACCCCGATTCGTTGGTCACTCCAACGGTCGCCGTCGCTACGCGTCCATAAAAAAGATTCAGATAGGGGAATGGAAGTACTGCACAGACAACAACCTCTCCCACACAGCCGACCTCATACGTGACAAATACACACCCCTTGCGAACGCCATCAGAAACCACTGGCCAGGCACAGTGGTCGACATCCTCCCCATAGTCATGAGCCGCACAGGTACACCGCACTCCTCCACCATCACGAGTCTCACCTCCCTTCTCACCGCCCGCACCGACCCTCCGCGCATCCGCACATTGCCCCCTCGCACGACCCTGAATGCACACAACCTTCGCCTCTAATTGCACCCTCCCCGGGGGGGAGTAAAACCCCCGAACACCCTTGGAGAGGTTGGATTAGGTGGTTAACGGTCTAGCCCTGACTTGTAAGTTCCCTGTATGGCATAGTTGGGAGGGCCCAGAGACAGCAGCCGACGCATCCGGCTTTTGGTGAAAAACCGGCGCATACGGTACATGTTGTAAGCTAGTTAGATTAATTATGCATATTTGTACGTACCGGGAGGTATTGGTCGTACTGTAGCATTAGCACCATTACAATATTGCAGTAGCGACGTACCCACGAGTATACGTCCGTCCTGTGGAAAAGCACGAATTGGAATCCGTAACGAGTACCTGTACAATGTCCTGCAATGTAATGTTGCAGGACTGTACTCGTCACAACGTCCGTACCCCGCACCCTTGAGGTTGACATGATTTCCCGACCCAATCTCTCCTCTCGTCGGTACTCACCATCGACATGAGTACCTCATGCGATATGCTAGGGTTAGGGTTATCGCGAAAGCACATCGCCCGTATACATGGCGGGGATCCGACCTTTTTTGGGGGGTTTCGGGTAAGTCGAATTTGTTTTTTTCAATCCCGAATGGACACGAATTTGAGTAATCGGGGGATGAGTTGAGTTGAACCCCACAATTTTTTTCATGAATTGAATAAAACCTAAAGTCACTAGGTGATGAGACTGGGTAAATACCCAGATTTTTTCGACCGGTCCGAACAAGTACTTGGGCATGCATATCTCGATACGCGGACGAATACCTTTGGATTTTTTTTGTGAATGAATACAGAGGTATTCCCGAACTTCAGTCGGATTTCCGAGCCGGAACATGCAAGGAGATGCTGCTGCATTATGTACTGAAAGATGATCATTTACATCGGAGGAATATGAATTAAAAAAAAAATCTATCCCATACAACTTTGGAAGACCCTCCGTCGCACAGTGCCCGAAATTTGAGTGTGTTGACGGGTGTGCTTAAGGGGCACACCACCCTTGGGCACCGTGCTTCATCACCGGGATTGATCAGCCTATTGACCTGTAGTGGAAACAATATTAGATTGGGTTTATTTATGAGAGTGATGTTTGAAATCTACATGGCCAGTGTAGATTGCAAACACCGCTTTCAAAAACAAACACATGCGGAATGCATCATGGTTATTTCCAAAAGAAGAAAAATAATGAATGAATGATTACAATATCTATGTTCACATCAATTTCTAAAACCAATTCAAGGCTGAACATTCTTGGAGTCCCGCTTCATTCTCCTGCTGACCCTGTCCTTCACAGCCAATCAATGAGCTCGCACACGTGTTATTAGGGCTCCCATACAGCTTACCCATTACAAGAAACGGTCGCGCAGTCGGAAAACGGTCCAGTCTGTAAGATCTAGTTCTGAAAACAAAAGTCCACAGTCCCACATTACTGGATAAAATCCAATATCTGTCATCCTTCACACATCCAAACCCAAACACAATCTCTCTCTCTCTCTCTCTCTCTCTCACACACACACTCCCATACACACTTACTTTGGCTTTTGCCCTCAATTAGCGGCATCACCTTGTCTAGGTCCATATACCATGGACAGACAAATGAGCTATGTACATATGACTTGCAAACACACACTCACACGAACAACTATTTCATAACACTTTATTAGTTATATACACACAACGACACACGACACACATACATTACTGTCTTAATAAACATTTTGAGGTGCACACACTCATAGACACAATCCAGTTTCTCATCTCGGGCTAGTCGTCATAGCATAGCAAGCGCACACAATAGCCTGACTCACACGCTGCATGTATCGACAAAAACAAACAAAAAGATAGCCAACCACCAACAAGCTCTATAACATACAGCCACATTAAGAGCCACATAACCGACAATTAGCATGTTGTACATGCAAGCTTGACGTTCGCTCACACCCGTCCACCTTGTGCCCCTCGGGCTGTGTAGTTAAACTTATTCGGCGCATACAATATAGACACACATGAACATAAGCCCAACACACACACACGCACACACACACACACACACACACACACACACACACACACACACACACACACACATACACACACACACGAGGTGTCATATATTCGTTGGCACACACGCGCTCGTGCTCAACTCCATAAGAAGTATCCTGCGACGACACAGCAAAACTACATTACATGAAGATAATGATGGAATATCGAGGTACGGCTTGGCCGGCTAAGCGAAGAAGAAAGTGCCGATCAGATTTAAACATAGTGTAAAACTTCGGAATGTGTAGCTTTTTATTGCCGTGCGTTTGCGAAATAGCAGCAGATGTTCTGCGTGTGTGCGTGTGTATATGTAGGCGTACCTATGCGTGTAAGCCAGCCCGCTTGAAAGGCGGTTATTGCAGCAAGGGTTAGCGCGAATACCACTATTGAAAAAATGTAAGCTGCGATGGACGGGGCAACCACGGTAACGAGGACCGCGCGGCGGGCACTAGGAACGCGCTGCTGATCTTTGATTGCATCGCGACAATAAAACGACAATAAGCTTGACTGAGAAGGGTGGACTTTCAGGTAACGCCACTAACCTTTCTCATCACCTCGACGATGGCTTGCTGTAATTGAAGGCAGGGTAGTGTCGACA
>JAPMLY010000603.1:0-95000 GCA_026401115.1 Tetraselmis chui
ACACACACACACACACACGCACACTCTCGCACACACAAATACACAGAATCACCCGCGCGCACACACAAAGACACACATACACTTGCGCGCACATAAACACAAAAATCATCAACCTCTCATCCAGACTAAAGCTAGCATACACACACCCATACACCCCCCCCCCACACACTCACTGACGCCATGCACGTCATCCTGAGACACACACGCGCGCGTCAACAATCTCACATACTGAGACTGACACTCACACACACACACACACACACACACACACACACACACACACACACACACACACGATTTCACACTTACACAGATACACACACACACACACACACACACACGCCATGTACGTTACCCTGTGACACACACGCGTGTAAATTTGGACGCTCACTGACTGACTCTCACACAAATTCACTCTCTCACTCTGTCTCCCACCCACCCACACACACACACACACACACACACACACACACACACACACACACACACACACACAAACATCCTCACACACACACTCGCAAACACAAATACACAGAATCACCCGCGCGCACACATACACACACACGCGCGCGCACACAGACACACGCACACACCAACACACAAACACGCGCGCGTATAAACACACAAAGCATCACCCTCTTATTTAAACTTTAACTAACAGACATATGCGTTAAAATTAAGACGCACACGCAGACACACACGCGCGCACACACACACACACTCTGACGCCATGTGCCCCATCCTGAGACACAAACGCGTGCGCCAACAAGCTCACATTCTAAGACTGACGCGCGCTGTCTCATTCACACACACACACACACACACACACACACACACACACACACACACACATCAGCTACATGAAACATTTGCAATTAGTTGGACTGGTGAATATACTCTGACTGTAACTCCACCCGACTTCGATGTTGGATCACTTGACGCATGGCACCCCTACGAGAGACTTAACTTTTATTGGACCTTTGGAGAACTATCAGATGCATGCATATAACTGTGATGATCTCTCTTGCCGTTTGTCTGTTCTGATAGTAGGATGAAAAAATGATTACTAAATTTTGCTTGATTGCGTGTGTGTGTGTGTGTGTGTGTGTGTGTGTGTGTGTGTGTGTGTGTGTGTGTGTGCTCGCGTGCGTCTGTGATCTTCTGATCAACCGACGGCGTATACAACGACCAGAACCTTCTTCCCTGCCTACCGATCATAGCCCATGTCTACCAAGAGACGCACGCAACATTGATGCGGGACAAGCATAGCACGACAAGATAGCAATTCCTATTTCGTATGATATATGTGCGTACACCAAAGCTAGAAGGAAAGCGTTAAATTAGTTAGTAGACCACCTCCCGCGTTTCTCATGACATGGCTCACTCAAATCAACACAATTTAATGTTTGGGCACCATGTGCTTTATGATTGGTTTTTCGTTCGATTTACGGAGCATTTTACCGGTTTTGTTGATGTTCAAGTGGCGCTCTAAATTCCGTGTTGTTACACCTGCTCAAGGAATAAGCGTTAGAGAAGACCCCCCCCCCCCCTTCCCCCAAACACACACACACACACATACACACACACACACACACACACACACACACACACACACACACACACACATGATGCAAATATGCCGTACGTTCAAATGAGGTAAGCATGTGAGCTCAGCGCTCGGGTGATGTTCATAACATATAGTATATTTCATGCATTTAGTGTCATGGTTCTCATAATATATCGGATAACGAATGTACACTTGCTCCAAGACAGGGGAGGATTAGCCGTCCAATACTTTATCGCTTTATTGATATTTTTGGGCCACTTAATTAAGGAAGAGTTTACCCAACACGATTGCTATGAAAGAGTTTTCCTTCCCGCCGCGATGGCCCTTATTACGTTTTCCCCTCATGTACATATGGACATTTATCTTTGGGGTGTGCCCCGCTTTCACGGTTGTTGCTTCGCCACGGCGTTACTTTGTGTGCACGTGCGTGTACTGCACGCGTGCGCGCGCGCGCGCGCGCGTGTGTGTGTGTGTGTGTGTGTGTGTGTGTGTGTGTGTGTGTGTGTGTGTGTGTGTGTGTGTGTGTGTGTTTGTGTGCTCTTCACATTCGCATAATCTATGAATAGAGTCAGGCCCATCGCTTGTGGCGACCTGCGCAATTCTGCGACTATGTTTTCCCCGTATAATTATTGCGTACGAGGATAATAGTTTTGGGTGCGTACTCTTCACATTCGCGACACATGAATGGAGTTAGGCCCACCGCTCCTGGTGACATATGAGCTCATGCTTGGATAATACTATATCATCCAGAAATTCTACGACCCAGTTTTTCTATGCAATTATTGCGTATGAGATTGGTGTTTATTGTGTGCACTCTTCATGTTCGCGACACGTGAATGGAGTTAGGCCCACCGCTCGTAGTGACATGTGAGCTCATGCTCGGATGGGACTAATGCATCATCCGGAAATTCTGCGACACTGATTTCCTTAATTGTACGATTATTACGTATGTGGCTAATGGTTATTGCGATTACTCTTCGTGTAGCATTATGAATGGAGTCAAGCCCGCAAGTTCGCAGTGTCTTGTCCACAAGTTGGTCGTGGGAGTCAAGCCCACAAATCAAGCCCACAAGCTCGTGGTGACCAATGCTTGCGCTCATGCTCGGATGAGACGGTATCATTTGGAAATTACGCGACCTAGATTTCCCAGTTCAATAGTTAATGTATGTGAAGCTAGTGGTACACATTTTAACAACCAACCTCATCCACAGCTTGCCCCTCTAAAAGGCGATAGACAGTTAGGCCCATGCTTCACATGCGGTGCTTTCGGACACCTCCTAAAAAGCTGCCCTAATCTCGTTGTTATACATGCTTAGTATGACTACCAACTATTTGGCTTTATGTCCCTTGCGGGGCTGTCCCCTCACGGTAGCTTGTACATATCTATAAAATTGTGACTGGGTTTTTTATCTATATGTTCGTGATACATGGTAAGCCCGACCGCACTTTCGCGGCGTTTGAAGAAGCTCCGGCTTAGATGAAACTGTATGATTTGGTAGGCTTGCGAACCAGGCTACCCAATGTAATTTCACGCCTTTGCGAGGCTATAACAATATGAGTGCATAGCTCTCTTCATGTTCATGTTACATGGTAGAGCCAAACCGCTATGACGCGGCGACTGATGAAGCTCCGGCTTAGATGAAATTGTGTCATCTTGTAGGCATGCGAACAAGGCTACCCCGGGTAACGAAACGCCTCTAAAGCTCATGTCCCACGTGCAAGGTTTGGATATCTTTGACGTTTAGTTCTATATTTCACGCATTACTGTTAATCGCTTGAAAGTTGCCACTAGCTTGGTGGAGAGCCCACCCGTTGCGATAGTGTACAACAATTAGCTTTCAGGGACAAGAGAAGACTGTGCGCGCGCGCGCGCGCGTGTGTGTGTGTGTGTGTGTGTGTGTGTGTATTAGGTGGGGTGTGTGTGACAAATTATCAACAGGGAAGAGCACCAAGCATTATACGAGGTTAAGCCCTATCTATATGTCGCGCAATTACAAGTATCCAGCTTACCTGCCAGTCCCATATATACTGGCCGGGGGCGGTAAAAAAAAGAGAAAAATATACGAAGAACCAAAATTTCTTACAAGAAAAGATGTACTTGGAAACCACAAAGCAAAATCGGACAAGGAGACGACGGGGAAAAGCCCCATCATATAAACCTCCGGAACATGACTGCCGAATGTTTGTTCATAAAACATTCATTGAAAAAAGAAAAAAAAAGCAGGAAGGCATTCCACAGTATCAGTACTGCCCTCCTGCAAAGCATTTCGTGTTTAGGGTTTACTTTTCCTGCAGTATGACGACATTCCGCTAAAAGCATGAAGCCATATTTACATTCAAAATTTCTTACAAGAAAAAGCAGTGGAGGCCACCAAGCCATATTTACATTCTGTTTCGTAAACTACGAATACCATTACCCGTAGTCCTGTACGAACTCATAATTCATCAATGGACACGTGTCATTCAGGGTTTCGAGGGTGCTTCATGAGTAGGTAGACGTCAATAATTCATTATCGTGATTTCACTTCATTTTATTGGAATAATAATCAGAAAACTATACAACGACTAGAGTTTGAATTTAATTACAACAATACCGATTTAGCGGCTGCTGTCTTCGGGCGCCGCCCCCTGTGATCAGACTTACATGTTGTAGGTCGTCTCTTAGGATGTACGCCATGTAACGACTAATCCCAATCTCTCCATTGGCACTAACACCACCGTATTAAACATACACGCCGTAAACAATTTTGATATTTCTGCTATATTTATTTTTATGCATACATGTGAAATATGGAATGTCGTTATTCTCCACGATATGCGACATGCTCCGCTGCGAGGGCGATGATCAGCCAAGATGGTTAGCCTACGCTTGTCGAGTCGGGCCTACCTTACCTCTCCTCTTGTGCGACCCTGATCGTGCCGGAGTTTGGGGGGAAAGGCACGCAAAAAACCTCTCGCTGAGGTCGTCGACGGCCCCTTCTCCATGCACGCACACCCTCGTCCGAGATAACGGTAGCTCGCCACCCAGCCTTGTCTTCCTTCCTCCTTCGGGGGCTGGAAAGAAGACAAGGATAGAGCCTGAGACGGTGTCCGGTTGGCGCTCCTCCCTCCGTGCCATAGTTTTCTCATGTCCGTGATCCTTCGCCGATTGTTTTCCAACATTTGTTTGATCGCGTTGTGTCCGTCCGTACCCTCCCCGGGTGGTTTACGTTGTTAGGGGGGCGCATGTACGAGCAGTTTGCCGTTGCAATAACCCTAGACACTTTGCCTAAGGCAGCATGTCGATAACTAGGTACAATCTAGGGGAGGGGCTCGTCGAGCACATGGATTGAAGCGCCGTTGTGACGAGTACAGTCCTGCAACAGTACATTGCAGGACATTGTACAGGTACTCGTTACGGATATCAATTCGTGCTTTTCCACAGGATGGACGTATACTCGTGGGTACGTCGCTACTGCGATATTGTAATGGTGCTGATGCTACAGTACGACCAGTACCTCCCGGTACGTACAGATATGCATAATTAATCTAACCAGCCAGATGACGCGTCAGAGCGAGCTCTCCAATGCAGAAGGAGCCGCGTCGTGAGACCCAATGCTAGGCAGGCCGCGTCTCGAGGCGAATGACGACGGTTGAGCAGCACCAACGCCTGACACGTAAGCGTAGCTTGCAGGCGTGATTAGTCTGGGCTGAAACCTATTTAAGCCCAGTGCAGTAGAGGGAGGTGACAGAACCTTTTAACAATTCCTTTGTTCACTTACACTAACTACTGCCCAAGTACAGCAGTGAGACATCTTTCATCAATTGCCTCTCGACAACATCAATTGCCATCTTGCAACAACAGAACTAGACAGACTAGAACAGATTTGTGCTAGCGTTTAGCTTTCAAAGGCTAACCGCCACACTAGTTTCGGAGCAAGGACCTACCTCAAGGACCTACCTCAAGTTACACTACCTCAAGGACGACAGCTTGTATACGTGTACTCGGCGTCTATTCCTGTCCTGTTTGCTACGAGCAACTTACGTACACCTGCTCAGGTCGAGCAGGCTGTTTTGGAACAGTCGACAGTTAATCCGGATGGCACTTACGTCGTCCCGGAATCCATCAACATTGACGGTCTGACACTTACGCCTGCACAGACTGGGTTACTTCGTGCTAAGAAGCACAAGAGTGAATTACTTCACTTTGGTTACGTGGCTCAGTGGGAATCTTTTTATCGAGCAATGACACAACATGTTCCCGTCATGCAAGACGACACGTCTATCCCGAGACAGTTCCACATGTACCCCCGGTTTACGACGGTCGACTCTGGTTCTGTCTGGCTGCTGACTGTTGGACACATCAACCGACTGACTGGAGTAGGACCTACAGATTTACGAGTGGGAATGCCGATGCCTACCCACAACTTGGCTGGACTATCTGTGACTCTCACGGAGACTCAGCGTAAGGCTGCTATTACTTCACCGTACCAGAATGGGCTGGTACCTAATGTTCTGGAGGATTGGCTTGAAGCGCAGCCTCAGCGTTTTATAATGCTTGGAATTACGGCTAACTCGTACGATGCAGTGTTCTGGGTTACTTCACAGTTTTCTGGACACCTTGGTGGATGGTGGTTGAACCGGAAAAATCAGCCTCCAATTCCGTCTACGTACAACGAGCTTGTTGAGGAGTTACGCAAGTCGACGTTTCTTCCGAACATTCAGGACGATGCGATTAACGCTTTGATGAACTTTATGCAGAGCAACACGATGAGTTACGCGCTTTACACTAAACAGTACAACGACTACTTACGTCGGTCTCGTCAAGACCTGACAGCTGAAGTACAATGTGTACGCTTCATTAATGGCCTGGCAAGCGATGCGCTCAAGAAACTGGCTAAGTCACACCGAGCTCAACTAGGATACCGGACTACGCTAGTGGAGCTGCAAAACTTTTTGAATAACGTCGTGACAGATTCGCCGGAACTGGGCAATGCGAGGTCTGCTGCTGGACCATCTGCCCAGCCTACACGCAAGCGTAACATTGAGGACCCTCTTGAGGAAGCCTCTAACGTCTGGAAACGTAACAAGGGTGGCCGTGGACGTGGCCGCGGACGTGGACGTGGAGGTGGAAACAATGGTGGACGCGGTCAGACATCTGGTCGTGAAGATTTTAATTCGCTTGCAAACGCAATGACAGCTGAGGAGCGCAAGCGACACATGGACGAGGGACTCTGCTTCAAGTGCCACAAGAAGGGACATCGTTTGTTCCAATGCCCGGAGTTCAAAGGCAAGGCACCGATGCAACCTAAGAAGCAATGATGGTGGCAAGGCTGTTCTACAAATGAACTGGAGCAGCCGGCTACATCTACTGTTCATTCTGAGACACTGTTAGCGACAGAGGTCGTCGATACACCTTCGGCATCTCCATCGACTACAGTTGCGACACCTGTAACGCAAGTAGCAGGTCGTCGTCGTCAGACTAAGCAGAGACAGAGTCGTAAACCTGTAACCAGACGTTCAGTTGATTGGAAACTGGTTGACTCAGTCTTTGACCCTCTGCATGCACGATTCAACTTCACGTTGGAGGGATGTGCTGATGATGAAGGTCTAAACTCGCACGGTGACTTACCTCACTGTTCGCCGAGTGACTCGATTCTAGACAGAGACTTGACAGGAGAACGGATGTTCATCAACCCACCCTGGGAGTTAGCTGAGCAGATTGCGCAGCATTTTGAGGATTGTCGTCGAACATCTCCGACATCTACGATGGCTGTATTTGTACTACCGAAGTGGGCGAAATTTACTCAGGTGACTAAGCACTGGAAACTTTATCAAGAATTCCCAGCAAGGACACAGCTTTTTACACGTCAGTCACTGGAGAACCCAACGCAACAGGAGGTGGTTGCTCCAGCCCCTTGGCATGTACAGCTGTGGTTAGTTGACGCAGATTGTGCTTTTTACGACTCACCGGAATCTACAGCACCTGATCAACCCGACTCGGTACCTGTACCAACAGACGACTCGGAACAGTCCATCGCTACGCTGCAACAATTTTCCTCGCCAGCTACAGCACTACTGACCGACCTCACGGAAGCTCGCCCGTTAATTCGAACTGAGCTGACTGTGAAAACTCCTGATGGCGGACACCAAATTTCTGGATTAGTGGACTGCGCTGCGACACTTGATTTTGTGTCAGAGGACTTTGTACGACGCTTTGCTTTACAGACTCGGAAGTCTGCGAGTAAAACTCCAGTTCGACTCGCTAATGGACAACGAGTGACTTCTACGACAGTCTGCGACGTCACTTTTGAGCTGGCTCGACACGAGTTTCAACGGACTTTCTACGTTTTACGTGATTTACGTACAGCTGATTTAATCCTGGGTTTACCATGGCTTGATGACGAACATGCCTCTTTACAATTTGGTACAACCAGAATTTTTACACTAATGGACGGCACAGCTGTGGAGACTACACTCGAGGAGCGACGCCCTGAGTGTCTACTCCTGTCGTCTACGAAAGTTCAAAAGCTTATGCGCAAGACGCGCCGCAGCAGAGGACGTCATGCTGATTTTTACGTCATTGAACTTACGTCAGCTGCCGACCAATCAACGGACTTTCACACTGGAGAGGAACTAACAGCAGAACAACGTGACAACTTCCGGTCGTTACTTTTTGAAGACTTCCCGGAGTTACTGCAACCTGTCGACTCTCCGCCAGTAAGCCGACAGTGGGATCACCCCATTGACACAACTGGCCCGATGCGACGTCAACGTCTGAACAGATTGTCACCCGCAGAGCGCGCTGAGCTTAATCGACAGCTTAAAGACGCAGTGGAAGCTGGTTTGATACGACCCAGCTACAGTGAGTTCGGCTCGCCAATTCTTTTTGTGCGAAAGGCTGATGGCTCGCTACGTCTGTGCATTGACTACCGCGGTCTTAACGAGGTTACGCGTAAAGATGCTTACCCGCTACCGCGTGTGGATGACACCCTGGACGAACTTAAGGACGCGAATTTTTACACACACCTCGACCTCGCTTCTGGATTCTGGCAAGTTCGAGTGCGTGATCAAGACGTTCACAAAACGGCTTTTCAGACCCCTGATGGCTTAATGGAATGGGTCGCCATGCCGTTTGGACTGTGCAACGCACCAGCTACATTTCAGAGGATGATGAACGACATTCTTCGCGACTTTTTACATAAGTTCGTGACAGTCTACCTGGACGACGTCTGTATCTACAGTCGAACTCTGGAAGAGCACCTGGAACACCTGCGTTTAGTGCTACAGCGATTCAAGGAGGAAGGGCTGAAATTACGCCTTAAGAAATGCTTCTTCGGATTGCAAGAAATGGAGTATCTGGGCTACACTGTGTCAGCCGGGAAAATTTCGGTTTCCACAAAGAAAGTCGAGGCCGTTGCAGACTGGCCAGTGCCCAAGACGCAGAAGGAGGTTCGCAGTTTCGTACAGTTCTGCAACTTCTATGCGAGATTTATACACCATTTTAGCGACCTTACGGCTCCATTGACGGACTTACTGCGGAAGTCCCAGCCACAGAAGGTTACGCTGACGCCTGCCTGTTTGGAAGCCTTCGAGACTCTCAAGTTACGGCTCATTTCCGCGCCATGCCTGATCCTTCCGGAGGTCAGCTCGGACGCGACGTTCACCGTAGCTACAGATGCTTCAACAGTGGGGATTGCAGCAGTCCTGTTGCAAGACCAAGGAGGCGGTCTTCAACCAGTCTCTTACTGGGCGCGTAAGCTGAATCCAGCTGAGCGTGGTAACACTTACTCTGCGTACGACTTAGAAGCTTTGGCTGTATGCGAAGCTGTCAAGCATTGGAGGTGCTATCTTGAAGGCTGTTCTAAGTTCCTTGTCGTAACAGACCACGACACACTGCGACATCTGCTCAGGCAACCGAACAACAGGCTGAACAAGCGGCAAGCAAGATACCTGCGGGATTTGCAACCGTTTGTGGGCTCGATGACACTTGCATATCGCAAGGGAGCTCTGAACGAAGCTGACCCGTTAAGCCGGCGTCCAGACTTCGTACCTCAGGCCACAGTACCCTTATTTTGGGATGGCGAGGTTCCGTCAGATCGAGAATTACGACGGAAGTCCCAGCTGCTGTTTGAAGACGCACAGTTAAATTCACTGACTGTTGACGCGTTGCAGCTGAGCCCTGAGTTCGCTGATCTCATTCGCGAGGGGTTCTCACGAGATTCGTTTTATGGGGACGATGGTGAGTGGACAAGAGACAGCCGGATAGAAGCCAGAGACGGGTACTTTTGGCGTCTCAATCGCCTCTGTATTCCACAGAACTCTGAGCTCCGACTGAGATTGATCACAGAGCTGCACGAAAGTTCGTCAGCTGGTCACAGAGGAGTTGCTAGCACTCTTGCTAAAGCACTCGACAGATTCTGGTGGAAACGAATCCGCCAAGACGTGAAAGATTTTTGTGAACGCTGCGTCGTGTGCCGACGAGCGAAGATTCGACCGCAGATGGCTGCGACTCTTTACCCATTACTTGTTCCACCCAGACCGTGGCACACAGTTGGTCTTGACTACCTGACACACTTGCCTGAGAGCAACGGCTTTAACAGTGTGCTGATTGTAGTAGACCATCTAACTCGAATGGCCCATTTTCTGCCATGTACAGAGTCGATTACTGCCGAAGAAACTGCTACTTTGTTTTTACAGGGAGTCTACCGCTTACATGGACTACCCCGTGTGCTGATCAGCGACCGCGACCCGAAATTTGTCAGCGCTTTCTGGCAGACACTTTGGAGACGCCTTGGAACGCGACTGAACATGTCTACCAGCCGACACCCAGAAACAGATGGACTGACAGAACGCGTGAACATCACGTTTCAGCAGCTTCTTCGTTGCTTCTGTTGCTATGATGGCTCCAACTGGTCGACACTACTACCGCAAGTGGAGTTTGCGTACAACGCTTCGCGTGCACTCGGAATTGAGCACACGCCGTTCGAGGCTAACTTTGGCTTTTCTCCTGAGGAGCCTCCTGACCTACTCTTCAGCATGCGACCATCAATTCCAATTTCGCAAGACGCAACAGAACGGTTAAGATTGTTACAGGAAGTACACAGCTTGGTACGCTCAGTGTTACAGCTACATAAGGACGAGATGCAAGCACGCACAGAACCGTCTACAGCGCCACACTTCGCTAAGGGAGACAAGGTGTCAGTCGTCACAGCAAATCTTTTTCTACGAGGACAACCAAACAGGAAACTCAGAGACAGACAGCTCGGCCCTTTTTCAGTGGAGGAGCAGATTGGAAAACACAGTTACAGATTGAAACTACCAGCGACAGTACGCTTACACCCTGTGTTCCACGTTAATAACTTACGACCCTGCTCTACTGCTCCACTACGACCAGCTGTTCATGTGACTATACCTGAAGGAGACGATGAGGAGTTTGACGTCTCACACATTTCTACTGTGTGCATCAAGTCGCTACCTGGGCGACGAGGCAAATATTTGCTCTTCATGACGCACTTCAGTGATGACGACATTCCACCTGTCTGGCACCGGTTGAACGAGGTGCATCGAACAATTGCGTTACAAGATTTCTTGGAGACGCCCCAATGGCGCAAGTTCGCCAAGACTCAGGCGTACATTGACTTCATGCACGCTCATCCAGCGCGCATTCCTGAGTCCCAGTAACTGCTTCAGTAAAGGAGCCAAGAACCACGGAGGTCTGCCTCGCGGCGACCTCATTGATTTGTCAAGAGGGGGAGGGTACGAGTGTGACGAGTACAGTCCTGCAACAGTACATTGCAGGACATTGTACAGGTACTCGTTACGGATATCAATTCGTGCTTTTCCACAAGATGGACGTATACTCGTGGGTACGTCGCTACTGCAATATTGTAATGGTGCTGATGCTACAGTACGACCAGTACCTCCCGGTACGTACAGATATGCATAATTAATCTAACCAGCCAGATGACGCGTCAGAGCGAGCTCTCCAATGTAGAAGGAGCCGCGTCGTGAGACCCAATGCTAGGCATGCCGCGTCTCGAGGCGAATGACGACGGTTGAGCAGCACCAACGCCTGACACGTAAGCGTAGCTTGCAGGCGTGATTAGTCTGGGCTGAAACCTATTTAAGCCCAGTGCAGTAGAGGGAGGTGACAGAACCTTTTAACAATTCCTTTGTTCACTTACACTAACTACTGCCCAAGTACAACAGTGAGACATCTTTCATCAATTGCCTCTCGACAACATCAATTGCCATCTTGCAACAACAAAACTAGACAGACTAGAACAGATTTGTGCTAGCGTTTAGCTTTCAGAGGCTAACCGCCACACCGTCCTCAAAAGATGTTGGTCACGGAGATTTATTTTGTAACCGAAACCCCCCGTACCGGGCTTTTCTTGAGGCGGCAGATCATGAGGGCCTCCGCCCTACCGTGCCGCTCCTCCGGCTGCGAGTCAATTCCGGCATGCTTCGCGTCGTGCCTCGCCTCCCCGTGAGGTTCGACATCCACATGGTTACCCGTCGTCCGACGAGCGCCCTTTTCGACTGTCCGCCAATAGCTCCAACGCTCGCTTTTCGCCGCAGATCCGGCCGTACCTTCCTAGCCGCCAAAAACTCCTGAGATTATAATAGGTCTCGCTCCATGATCATAATAGTATTCGAGGGGTATCTTGTCTTGGAAAAACATATCATACAAGCCGAGCGGGGGATCTTGGCGCTTGTGTACATATAAAGTTTATAAAAGCCCTCCGTACCGGGGCTTCCCGGCAGCTCATGATTGCACTGCTTGCAATGCCGGAACCTTTCTTAGTCCCTTACCGTGATGAGCATGGCATGGCTACCGGGCTACCAACGCCCACCACGGGGAAGTGGAGATGTATTCGGGCGGGCCTTCGATGGCACCCACCTCCGGGGCCGCCGGCCATGCGCCGTGGGCGGGCGTCTAGGTATCATGTGCTTTTGACCGTCATAATTCATCTTTCGCGGATGGTGACAAAGTTCATCTAAGAGCCGGCCTTAAACTGTGTACAAGTAAGAGACAAGCAGGGAGGGAAACCCTAACTACCCGGCACTTACATGTAGTCCTAACCCCTCACGCTACCCCCAAGTCACTAGTTCAGCAGATCCAAAACCCGGGGATTATTGCGGTGGTAAACAATCAATTTATCGCGAGTGCGAGTAATCGAGTATCGTCGTACGACCATGCAATTTGATTTAACATGCAAGTTGTATCGTGCGATTTGAGACGATACAACGATTTGAGATTTGAGATCTCAAATCGATCCTCGCATTGCGTAAGCCACCACCCATCCCGGGGGCTCGTGATACCAAATCGCTATTTCGGCGCCGCATATATACCGATTTGAGCACATACGGCATTACATACGGGTTATAATGTATATGGACGGCTCGCAAGCACTTACACTTCATCGCACGGCTCTCGGCAAAGATGCGATAACGGTAATGCTCCATGACGCTGTGGGCAATGGAATGGACGGTGTAGCCACCGTCGCAACATCGTTGAGACCGTTGAGGAGCCCTTTTAGGCTCGCTTGCCCTTTCGGGATAGCGAAATGGCAATCCTCAAGTGATAAAGTTGGCCATAGTCTCGGCAATAGGTAGGCCGAGGTTGGCTAAGTCGGAGGCCCCGATCATGCGGCAGTCGGGCCCCCGGCGGTATAAGTTTTTTGTCGCTCGACGGAAATTTATCGCATTGGCGGCTATGTAAATGGATGTAGCCAAAAGCCGTGAAGAGGGCGGTGTTGTCGCGCAAGGGGAAGGCCAATTGGAAGTCGATGAGGGCGTCAATGAGGGAGTGGGTGTACTACCCGGGGACAATTTCGATTCGGGAAATGTCGATGATGCGAGCGCACCCACCTCCGGGCCGCCGCCGCTGCGCCGCCGGCGAGCGGCGCTTACCTTATGTGACATACATACTATTAAGTACTACCCATGCACCCACCCACCCACCCACCCATCCATGCACCCACTCACCCACCCATGCACCCACCCACCCATGCACCCATGCACCCACCCACCCACCCACCCACGCATCCACTCCGGCCGCCCACCGACCACCCACCCACCCATGCACCCACTCCGGCCGCGAGCGGCCGCATGAAGCACTATTGCGCTTAGTAGCCAAGTTACCCCCAACACCGCCGCTATGGCCTTAGCCCCCTATATCCCTTAACCATGTTATTCACAAGTCATGGTGACCGATGTGTATAGTATCAGCAACATACTGCCTATAGTAGTTTGCGCCGGTGGATTCAGTGGATGAGCTGGTTTTGTACCTGTACGTCCATGCCGAGGCATTTTATTTATTAGTCATTCTACGTCGTCACTTAACGACGGCATGTATTAGGATTATACAGGTAGCGATGACAGAAAAGTTCAGTAAAGTACCAAAAAACCCGATATCAAACCAAAATAATGATATTGCTGATCTTTGCTAAGTTCATCTAAGAACCGGCCTTAAACTGTGTATAAGGTTCTTCTTGTAAACAAAAATACCTTAAACTGTGTATAGGTAAGAGACAAGCAGAGAGGGAAACCCTAACTACCCGGCACTTACCTGTAGCCCTAACCCCTCACGCTACCCCCAAGTCAATAGATCAGCAGATCCGAAACCCGGGGATAGCTGAGCGGTATAATACCCTCCCCGGATTCGAACCCGCGTCACTAATGAGCCTGAGAAGTATCGCTTGGAATTAAACAGCTTAATATAATATTGCTGATGGATAAATAAGATCTTCATCTCCGAGAACGACAGGAAACCCCGAGGATGGCACGAAATCCTCATGTCAACACAGTATCTATATATTTGTTTCCTACAAAATGCTTATTACCAATATGGTCGCCGTTTTTCTACTGCTATTTCTTTCTACCTCTATTGCTAAAATAACACCGGTAAACATAGCGATAGTGACTAGCGAATTTGGATTACAGGAAAATGAGATGAGCACGGACAGGAATAATGGGAGGGGAAACAAAATGGCAAGCGACTACCAAATAATGCTAATAGAAATGTGAAACAGCGACATTATGATTTTATCAATTCCAGCTGTCTTCATCATTCAGCGACGCCGCCATCCCTCCGGTCACCTTCCTGCGATAGTGTGAATACTTTTTCGAATGTGTTACGTATCCTTACAAACGACGTCACCTGTGCCACGACCAAAATCTAAGGCGCTGCTGATTTTTCGCGTGGCCGTCGTTCCTAAATACCCTGATATTATATCGACTGAAATTGTTTAATTAATCAAGTGAGGTGATGCACGCATGCGCGTTAACACACACACACACACACACACACACACACACACACACACACACACACACACACATGTGGTGAATACTGTCCTATTGCAATACAGATAGGCAAGCTACTTAAGCAAGTCACTTTTGATTTTATCTTTTTGATAACATTCAATTGCATTGCAAATAGTTGCGCCCTTGCACGTTCCCCCTGCATTAGCCGTAATTGATAGAAATATGATCTCTTAGCAAACTGTCACACACACACACACACACACACACACACACACACACACACACACACACACACACACACACACACACACACACTCACACACACATACACACACACACACACACACACACACACACGCGCGCGCGCGCGCACTCACACACACACACACACACACACACACGCACACACACGCACACACACACACACACACACACACACACACACACACACACATACACACACGCACACACACACACACACACACACACACACACACACACACACACACACACACACACACACACACACGCACAAACGTGGCTATGCCATTTTATACTAGGTCAATGACACGTTTTGTATTGCGTCAAGGTTGTGGCTACTTTAAACGGCCATGTTGCGGCACTCTTCTACTTTATTCGAAATAATTAAATTGTTTAATTACTTACAAAGAAAGCAGTGGAATCCACCAACGCCAAAGGAGTTGAGTAAAGAGAAAGCAAAGATACCTAAGTCCGCGGAGCGGGGAGGCAGGCAAAAGCATCTTCACCACCGTCTTTCCCTCTTTGTTTCATTTCTCCGATATATCGTTTTGCAACCTTGCAGGTCGACTATCTGTTATTGTAATCAGAGTCACGCATTTATTTATCCACTTATTCTCCGACATTCGCTTCCCATTTTGGCGTTAATGTAAGATTGATGAAATATAAAAGTTTATGCTGAATAGCGCATGCACATTTTGCCGAACCCGTACACCAAAGCGGTTAGATTTCTTGCTCAGCCGATTTCGTGCCACGCGTACCACTAAACATCCAATGACCAGCGGCCAACGGCCTTTGGCTCAATTACATGGACGACGCCTTCTAGCAGTAATACTAGCTAGGCTACTCCCTCAAGTAGCGGAGCTTGACTTCGCACCTCGAACTCGCTCTATGTTTTGCGCCCACCTTCATAAGGCAAAATGTGGCAAAATTGCAATCGCGTCTCTAGTAGACATATAGAATGTCAATTTTTATACATGTCTTCTGTGCACCCCCACACGACTAATAGTTTACCGGTTCAACGACAGCTAACTATGCCGCTTAGTCTTCTAGCAATCCAACCACACACCATCCCCATAGCGATTACGAGAGGCTCTTGGCCGGATTTGGCGAGCCTCCAAACGCAAGTCCCACCCCTTAACTGCCCCTGCCTCAGCCATGAACTCCTCCACAACGTGAACAAGGCGGTGAGTCATGGAGCCGAATAACGTAATGCAAACAACAACAACGAGGGATATGTTTCATGAGCATGGAAATCGACATGAAAGCACATGAAGTCGTGGAGGAGGATCTAGAGCCACGGAGATCGCCCGGGGACTCATTACATCGAAGCCCTTGTAAATTGACATGCTCAGTGCGTTTGCCTTTCAATAGCGTTTTCTTTCAATACAAGTGAATGGATTACAAGAAGACTAAGATGAGCACGGACACGGCGGTATTATGGGATTGTATGCCGGTACACTTCTCCGTACATGCCCGTTCGATGGAGGAGTCTAGGTCCCAGCATGCGCATCCGTAGCATACACGTACTCGCGCGCGACCGCGCGCGTAAGATGTATCCGCGAAGATTGGCACAAAGCGCCCAAGAGCCGGCCCGTGCATAGCATAGATATATAGTGTACAATTACAGTACAAGGATACCGACTTTTCAGGCGGTACTTGGCAGCGCGCCGCCGCGGGCCTCCACTTCCTTGGTGGCCTCCACTGCTTTTTTTCTTGTAATAATTTTCTCTTCCGCGCGTCGGGCTGCCACCGGGATCATGCTCCGATAAGACGACAGGGAAAACATATGCTTGTAAATATAATAAGCTAAAGGTATTTATTTCCGAAAATAAGATGACAATTTATGTACGGGTACTACATGCGGTTTATTCCTTCTGATGATGTAATGCACCCCCGTACGGGAGGAATGCGCTGACGAGCAGCAGGGTGATTCGGGTGGGTGGGTTTGCGTGAGCGATAGCTCTCGCAAAAGGCAGAAGGTGGACACACAATCGCTGCTGGTGTGTTATATAGGGTGCGGACATTTTACTGTCCGTGCGCGCTTGGGCGCTTGAACCGTTAGGGAGATGTAGCGTCGGAGGTAACGCATGTAACGGAGGTAACGCCGGTTACTTCGTAATTTAGCCCTGTAATTCAAACCTCTATATTACTAATATGACCATTTAAGCTGTGTTGGGGCTCACTTATGCCATCTGTCGCCGACTGGCGTGTAACGTTGGGTGGGGGCCCGCCAGGGGTCATCCACCCAAAGAGTTGCCAAGCTCCCGGGCACGGGAGCACTGTTGGGTCGATGTAGTCGAGGACTACGTCCGACTCTCGCGCCCAACCGCCGAAGAACTTGATCTTCTGCATTGGGGTACCGATACTGTACGCAGCAGTAGCTGCACCCTTTCGGAGGGAGTGCGAAGTCCACGCGAAACCGTCCGGAGGTTGTTCGTGTACTGCACAAAGTACGCGTTGTAGCCAAGCAGTCAGGGTGTCCGCAGTCCAGTTTGTCGTAGGCTCGCGTACACTAATAGCCCATCGTCTGTCCGGTATCTTCCCGGCGGAGAACCTGGTACGGGCAGCGTCGAAGTACTGTAGTAGTTCCGCAATGTCCGGGTGAGCCGAGGCCGGTAGTTCACAGAGGAGTTTTCGCTCCGTGGAAGTACCCCGTTGACCTTTTCTCGTTCCGTGGTATAGGAGGATTCCGCCGGTCGGAGTACACAACAGGTCTCCAGACCGGCACTCAACTCCCGCTCCACCTCGACAAAAAAATGTGGCCAGGAGCACCGTCGCTAGACACGCTCGGAACAGCAGAATGAGTTCTGCTTGAGCCTGAGTCCACGTGTCTGTCAGCTGTGTGCGGAGGTCCTTGGCCAGGCGTAGCGATGAGACAAGAATCCGGGCTGGGAGGTACAGGCGTGTGCGGCTGGGCTGGAGGGAAACTTGGGACGCTGCGAGACCCCGCCGGACCTTGGCGACCAAATCGCCTTGTGCGACTGGTTCTGCGCCGTGGTCTTTGAAAAACCCGTTTACGGCTGAAAGGTAAGGCTGTAGACTAGTAGCCTTAATGGTGCCACGTTCTCCGATCCATGCAATGTAGCGGGCCATGGTAGCAGTTGTTGCTGCCAGCGGCGGTAGGCCTTGCTCCTCGCAGAACTGGAAGTAAGGCTTGATTGCGCTGTTGTACGTGTCGGACGTGCTTTTCGCCCAAGCGGCGGTCAGCAAGTCGAGCGTTTTTGCTCCAAGGCTGTCAGTGCCCAGTAGACGTTGCATGTAGGGGCGCATCGAGGCGGCCCACGGGTTGTTGCAGCCTGCCACCTCCACCTTGTAGCGGACCTTTGCTGGTCTGGTGGGGTAGGCTTGGACTGCTGGCCTGATGTGCCGTGTGTTGAACAGGGTCAGTGTAGCACTGACAGCGCCCCGGCGG
The DNA here is from genome assembly GCA_026401115.1 of Tetraselmis chui. NCBI lineage: Eukaryota > Viridiplantae > Chlorophyta > Chlorodendrophyceae > Chlorodendrales > Chlorodendraceae > Tetraselmis > Tetraselmis chui. Next base: position 18,495 of record JAPMLY010000603.1, read on the forward strand.
AGGTACAACCAGGCCGGGAGGGAATCCGGAATACAGTGACGGGCCAATGAGGCTTGCCGACTGTACCGCGTCCGTGCCGCCGCCCGGGACGGAACAAGTGAGGTCGGGCCGGAAGGACCGTCTCGTGGCACGCCAATTCGGTAAGGGCCTGATGCCACGCTTTCCCTTGCCACCGGGGGGCGACCACCGTGGCTGCTGCGCCGCTCTGCTGTAGTTTCTGGGCGAGGTCGGGTAGCAGGGGCCATGGCGGGTTGCACCAGTTGTTTTCTGCTTTCCAATTCGCATCGGCGAGGTGAAGGGCGTCCACGGCTTCGCACGATGGGTCTAGCCAGTTCGCGTTGTAGCGGGGCAGTAGCGTGTTGAGAGCCGACGCAAACCGGTCGATTGTGTGCGGGCCGAAGTGTGTGTCCATTTCGTGGAACACAGCGGGGTCGAGTTGCCAGTCGTCGCTGTCGAGGTGTCGGCTGAGCTTGTCGGCCCACGTGTTTGCCGCAGAACGGATGTATCTGGGCCTGATGTGGATGTTGTTGGTGTCCAACAGGTACCATAAACGGCGTAATTCGTTCATCATCTCCGGGGAGCGGGACGTCAGGCCGGTCAGGACGTGGCAGACCGCCTGGTTGTCTTCGTGGAGGAGGACGTTGCGGCCAGCCAGGTGTGGCAAGAAGCTGAGGACGGCCAGACGGACGGCCTTCAGTTCTTTCCAGGTAATGTGCTGCTGTTCGTCCTGTATTCCCCAGAAGCCGCGGGCTTCGAGTCTGCCGTTCAGGACTGCCCCCCATCCATACCCCGAACTGTCGCAGTGGATGTAGGCTGACTCGACCGGGCGGTGTATGTTCTTGCCGTTGGCGTGACTGGGTACTTGTGTCCACCACTGTAGATCTCGACTGAGCTGCGGAGAGAGGCGGACGCGGCCTCCCCACTTGTCGCCGAGTACGGAGTGCAGTTCGCGGAGGAAGAATCTTGCCGCTGGAATTGCCAGAAAAAGGTACTGCGCCTGACCCGCGAATGACTGTAGTTCCTTGACAGGGAGCCATCTGCAGTTTCGGGTTGCACGTTGCAGTAGGTGACGAGCTTGTCTTGCGAGCTTCTGTAGCTTTTCCACCGGGGCGAAGAAGTAACCTGAAGCTGTGTCGATGTCGATGCCCAGGTGGTGGCCGTATTGCGTCGGCTCCCAAAAACCCTTGGAGGGGTGGCGGAGAAGGCCGAGATTGGTGAGGAGGCGGTCGACGCGCTGCCTGAGCGAGAGAGCGAGAGCACGAGTGGCGGCGAAGAGGAGAAAGTCGTCCACATAAGGTAAGATTTTGGCTCCGCGCCACCGCGTGTGTCGGAGGAAGCGCTTGCTTGGTCTGTCGCTGTCGGGTTGTGTAGGCTTCCCGTGCTGTGTTGTAAACCCACCGGGGTCTGGTTGACGGAGGTGTCGTACGAATGTGTCCGTGAAAGCGCAGAAGTGGTAAGGGCTGAGCGACCAGCCCATCGGGAGTCCAGCTAGTCGGTACAGCTGGCCGCGAACGTTTACGGTTAGATAGTCGCGCTGCTCTGGCACGATGCCCAGCGCGTAGAACCCGTCTTTTAGGTCGAACGAGAACATGTAGTCGCCCTTCCGAGTCAGATGACGAACGCCTAGCAAAGACTCCATCCGTAGTCGCTTTCTGACGCAGAAGCTGTTCAGGTGTCGTAGGTCGACGATAAAACGCCACTGATTGTTGCCGGGCTTGGCGACTAAGAAGAGTCTTGACACGTACTTGCTGCAGGTGGTGCGTTCCCAGGCTCCCGTCTCCACGAAGCGCGCGAGCTCGGCCTCGACAAAGGTGAGCTGCTCGGGGGTAGCGTCCAGCAGTGAAGTGCCTTGGTTGAACGGGGGTGGGGGTCGGTTGTTTAGGAAGGGAATAGTAACGCCCTCCCGGATCCACCGTAAGACTTGTCCGCTCGCGCCGATATCTTTCCAGGCTTGCCAGTTTCGCCGCACGCGATGACGCATGTAGTTTGAATCTGGGTTGCAGGAATCGGCGCGGCGGGTCACCCCGTCATTCGTCCTTGTCGGCCTCGGTCTTCTTGTGTGCCTTGTCGGTAGGGGGGAGGGGGCGGCCGCTCGTGCGGTCCTTTGGCTTGGCCTTGGTTTTGTCCGGCTTGTCCGGCTTATCGTTCGGCCTGTCCGGTTTGTCTGGTCTAGGCTTGTCGGCCTTGAACTGGGCAGCTGCTTGCGCTTTTGCAGCTGCTGTGATGCTGACTTCGAGTCGTTTGTCCTCCAGGGCTGCCAGGAGTCCGTCGACGACGTTGCCTCCACGATCGGAGGCGACAGTGTCGAAGCATCGTGAGTAGACGAGACGCTCCGCGACGCGTTCTTCTCCGTTGAGAATCTTCTTGGCCTTGAAGCGTCTGATGTAGGTGAGTCGCGCTTCCCCCGCTGAGGCCACTGCTTGATTAGTACGTAGCGCTGCGTCGACGAGGGAGTAGGCGTAGGTTGTTTCGTCGGGGGTAGAGGTGACCGAGCGAAGCGTTTCCATAGCAGTTTCGAGTGCCGCGTTAACGGCGGCCGTAAACACACCATAGCAGAGCAGGTGTCGATACTCGTCGCGGGAAGAAATTCTCGCGTTGTCCGTAAAAAATTTGTCGGCCTCGTCGTGTCGAGGGTTCCACAGGCACGGGGCTGTTGTGCCAGATGGGGGTAGGCAGTCCGCGAACGTACGGGACGCGAATTCTGACCACTCTCTAGGGTCGATGTACTCTAGAGGGGTGGTTTTACTGTCAGCTGGTAGAGCGTCGAGCTCGAGTCGTCCACCCGCAGCGCTGTCGGAGTCGGCTGTGGGGATGGCTGAAGTAGTTGGTTTTGTTGACGCGGTTGCGACGGAGAGAGTTGCGACCTGGGCTGCTAACTGCTGCACAATCTGTGTTAGCAATTGCAGCTGGTCTGGCTGCTGTTCCGGCGCGTCACCGGGCGCAACGTAGAGGTCAGTAGGCAATACCAGGCGGTCTGCCATTTGGACTGACGGAGTGTGTTTTCGTGCGTCGTGCAGGAGACTCAGTGATCAACACCTTGCGTGGCTAGCAAGAGCCACGATGCCGTTTGCGTGAGCGATAGCTCTCGCAAAAGGCAGAAGGTGGACACACAATCGCTGCTGGTGTGTTATATAGGGTGCGGACATTTTACTGTCCGTGCGCGCTTGGGCGCTTGAACCGTTAGGGAGATGTAGCGTCGGAGGTAACGCTTGTAACGGAGGTAACGCCGGTTACTTCGTAATTTAGCCCTGTAATTCAAACCTCTATATTACTAATATGACCAAAAACTGGATGAGCACGGACAGGGAAAGTGGGAGGGGAAACTAAAGTACCCGGCCTGCAGCAGCGCAATTACTTGTAGAAATTCAAAACCCTAATCAGGTGACTGCGATCAAGCTCTGATTTCACGGACCAATTGACGTAATTTGTTCAGGAAACCCTAGCATGACGTGGTGCGCCGATAGCGCCGTAGTCGCGACTGATGGGCAACTAAAAGAGGACAGCAGGCCGCTGTACTAACAAATCTCGTCCAGCTGCTTTACTGTGAACCATACACAGCGTAGGGTGCGCAGGGACCGAGTCAACCGCCTCAAAGATTATAAAAGACGCACACCGACGTAAAGAGCCAACACAAGACAGATTCTTCCAGCTCACCTGTGCACTACGCGGAAGCCTTCACATACTCGGGCGCGTCGGCTGTTACTGTTGTAGCTGCTTGAACATGGTATCTACCGCCGACTACGATGACTGCGGGCTCGCCAGCCGTATGTGTTGCGGACGAGATGACGTTCGGGATTTTTATCAGTTTCGAGAAGTCGTCGGCTTGGGAGCTTTTTCAGTCGTCCGGAGTGCTGAGCATAAAGAAAGTGGAACGTTGTATGCCGTCAAAAGTTCTGGCCCCCGCGGTAAAGTTGAACGCGATGAGGCGCTTGTCGAGGTTGATATACTGTCTCAGTTAAAACATCACGCCCTGCTTCGGCTACACGACTGCTTCGAGGGGGCGCAAGGGGAGGTGCACATCGTGACCGACTTCGTAGCAGGGAGAGATCTTCTAGCTTGCGTCACGGAGCGGGGGACGTATGCGGAAGAGGACTGCCGTGTGATAATGTCCAACGTGCTTTCCGCGCTCGACCACCTCCACTCGATGGGAATCGGACACAGGGACCTAAAAGCGGACAATGTCGTGCTTGGGGACGGAGACGACATCGCACACCTAAAGCTCGTCGACTTGGGGCTAGCAAAGCAGCTGACCGATAGAGCCCCATTTTTCGAGGACGCCTGCGGCACACCGGCGTACGCTGCCCCGGAAATTCTGCAGAAGAACCCCCGTTACGGCACGAGCTGCGACGTATGGAGCGCGGGCGTCTTGCTATACCTGTTGTTATGCGGCGAGCTTCCTTTCGAGTCGAAGACGATGGGTGGCCTGGGGCGCAAAATTCGTGCCTGCGACTACAGCATGAGTGACCCGGCGTGGCAACTTGTATCAGACGAGGCGAAAGGCTTCGTCAAGCAATTACTGACTCTCAACCCTTCTCACCGGCCAACCGCCGCCAAAGCACTGAAGCACCCTTGGCTGATGGGTTGGTGAAAATATGCTATAAGCTGTCAGTGTCCGGTTTAGCCGGAAGATCTTTGTGGGCCCCTCAGCTACGGGGGTTTATTATTGTCCTTTAGTACGTAGCTAGCTAGGCACAAGCCATATCCAGATTTCGAACTTGCATATATGGTCTGTATTCTTCGGCAGCTTTGAGATATCCCGAGCTATCAATAAACGAGTAAGTGTCTGCTGCGTGTATTCATAGCGATGGTTGAATAAGTGAGGCGTCTCCCGCCGAGCAAGGCAAAAGTGACCGATTTCAATATTTTTCGACGAGAGTATTCTGTAATAATACTATAAAGCTTGTTCGCTGACGCACACGCAGTGGCGGTGACTTGTCTGCTGCTTCAACGGTTCTTCGCTACCAAACCTGGTGAACCGGTGCACCGTCTACCCGCGTCCTGCTCTCTGCATTATCATGCACCCACCAGAGAAGCCCTCTGACGACATGTGTGATGGAGAGTGTTCAAACACAAGTAACTGGCCACAATACAGGACATTCGGCGGGTGTTGCAGCTGTAAAGGTACAGATATTCAGCGTGTTTTATTCGGGCAATAATATATTGTCATTATTTACAGGTACCCGTACTGTAGGAATTAAGAAATATTGGCGACGGAATAGATACATATAAATAAGCTCATGAGCCTAGCTGCTAGCAGATAAAATAAGGGTCGTAGCGATGGTGAAAAGCGGGTTACCTGCCAGTCCCATATCCCAGGGATGCACAAAAAAAAAGAAAAAACGGATGTGTACGATGGAGGATCACTGTTAGTGTGTGGAACAGGAAAGCTCAGGCACTTCAACAGCCTCACAGTATCAGCACTGCCCTTCTGCGAAGCATCGCGGGTTTAGGGTTTGCCTCTACAGCAGTTCGTAGACATATCGCTAAATGCATGAAGCCCTAATTAATTCTCTTTCGTAACCTACGGATACATGTACCTGTACTCCTGTACGAAATCATAATTCATCAATGGACACGTGTCATTCAGGGTTTCTAGGGTGCTTCAAGAGTAGGTCGACGTCAATTGATTGTCGTGATTTCACTATAATTAGAAAAATGATAAGAAAACTATATAACTAGCTTTTGAAATTAATTACAACAATACCGACTTAACGGCTGCCGTCTCCGGGCGCCGACACCTGTGATCAGACCTACATTGCAGGTCGTCTCTTGCTTCGGATGTCCGCCATGTAATTGCTAATCACAGTCTCTCCATTGGCAGTAACTACAACACCGTCTGAAACATACACGTAAACAATTTTAGTTTTCTTTTATAATCACTTTAATTCAAAAAGGCATGAAATAAGAAATGTCGCAATTCCGCACGATACGTGGCTGCTCTAGCCGCTGCGAGGGCGATGATCAGCCAAGTTAGTCAGCCTAAACTTGTATAGTCGAGCCTACATTACCTGTGCTCTCGTGCAACCCCGATCGTGTCGGAGCTTTGGGGGCGGGGGGGGGGGGGGGGGGGGGGGGGGGGGGACGCAAAAAACCCTCTCGCTCAGGTCGTCGACGGCCCCTTCTCGGTCCACGCACACCCTCGTCCGAGATAACCGTTGCTCCTCCCGTCGCAGCTCGCCACCCAGCCTAGTCTTCCTTCCTCCCCCGGGGGCTGGGAAGAAGAGAAGGACAGAGTCTCAGACGGTGTCCGGCTGGAGCTCTTGCCTCCGTGTCATAGTTTTTCTCATGTCCCTTATCCTTCGCCGTATGTTTTCCAACATGTATTTGATCGCGATGTGTCCGTCCGTACCCTCCCCCGGTGGTTTACGCTGTTAGGGGGGCGCATGTACGAGCACTGTGCCGTTGCGATAACCCTAGGCACTCTGCCTAAGGCTGTCTATCGATAAATGGTTACAATCTAGGGGAGGGGTTGGTCGAGCACATGGATCGACGCGCCGTTCTCAAAATATGATGGTTACGGAAATTTGTTTTGCAACCGAAACCATCCGTACATGGCTTTCCGGGGGCGGCAGATCATGAGGACCTCCGCCGTTAGACCGTGCCGCTCCTCCGGCTGCGACTCAGCTACGGCATACTTCGCGTCATGCCTCGCCTCCCCTTGAGGTTCGACATCCACATGGCCAACCGTCGTCCAACGAGCGACATTTCCGGCTGTCCGCCAATAGCCCAAACGCTCGCCTTCCCAGCCGCCAAAAACTCCTGAAATAATGGTCTCGCACCATGATCATGATAGTACTCGAGGGACATCTTGTGTTTGAAAAACATGTCGTACAAGGCGAGCGGGAGATCTTAGAGCTTGTGAACATATATAGTTTTTAAAAGCCCTCCGTACCGGGGCTTCCCGGCCACTTATGATCGCGCAGATTGCAATGACGGAGCCTTTCTCAATCCCTTACCGTACCGAGCATGGCATACTACGGGGTTGCTAGCGCCAACCACGAGGGGGTGAAGGTGTATGCAGGCGGGCCTTCGAGAGCACCCACCTCCGGGGCCGCCGGCCATGCGCCGTAGGTGGGCGCCTAGGCATCTTGTGCTTTTGACCGTTAAAAATGCGGTGATGTACAATCAATTCATCGCGAGTACGAGTAATAGAGTATATTCGTGCGACTATGCAAGTTGAGACGATACAACGATTTGAGATTCAAGATCTCAAATCGATGCTCACATTGCGTAAGCCACCACCCATCCCGGCGGCTCGTGATACCAAACGTTTCGGCACCGTATATATAACGATTTGAGCACGTACGGCATCACACACGGATTGTATTGTATATGGACGGCTCGCAAGCACTTACACTTCATCGTACGGCTCTCGGCAAAGATACAATAACGGTATTGTCCCATGGCGTTGTGGGCTAGGGATGGACGGTATGGCCACCGTCGCAACATCCTTGAGACCGATGTGGACCCCCGTTAGGCTCGCTTGCCCTTTTGGGATAGCGAAGTGACAATCCTTAGGTGATGGAGTTGGCGATAACCGTATAAGGCTAGGGATCATCCATCGATACATCGTCGATAGTATCATAATCACCCGTTGATGGTGTCGTCGATGTGCTATGTTGTAACATCGACATCGACATGATGACATCAAGGGTGCCAATGTCAATGCCATCAATTACCAAAACCTTTAAAATATGTCAAACATCAAAGGCCGATGTGTTGATATATCGTCCAAAATATTGATACATCGGCGATCAACAATCCGAGATATCAATATCATCAACATTGACATTTCAAAATATCACTACCATTTACATCGACAAAATTCACTTGATCCTTGGCCTTATAACCGTAGCCCTAGTCTCGACTAGAGGTAAGACGAGGTTGGCTACTAAGTCGGAGGCCTCGATCATGCGGCAGTCGGCCCCCCAACGGTAAAAGTTTGCTTGTGAATGGACGGGAAATTCTCGCGTTGGCGACCATGTAAATGGATGTAGCCAAAAGCCGTGAAGAGGGCAGTGCGGTCGCCCAAGGGGAAGGCCAATTGCAAGTCGGCGAGGGCGTCGATGAGGTAGTGGGTGTACTACGCGGGGACGATTTCGATTCGGGCAATGTCGATGATGCAAGCGCACCCCCCTCCGGGCCGCCGCATGTGCGCCGCAGGCGAGCTGCCCTTATCTTATGTGATATTCTATTAAGTACTAAAATCAACCCACCCAATCATGCACCCACTCCGACCGCAAGCCGCCGCATGAAACACTATTGCGCATAGTAGCCGGGCCACCCCCTACACCGCCGCTTTGGCCTATATCCCTAATTCCCTTAAGCATCCCCTTGACAAGTCATGGTGACCGAGGTGTAGCATCTACAACATACCGCCTATAGTTCACGCCGGTGGATGCGGTGTTGGGTGAGCAGGTTTTGTACGTCCATGCCGAGGCCTTTTATCTATTACGAGTGGCCCGTAATTCTTTTTGCCTGTCGTTCTTTGTATTTTTGTAATCATTCTTTCTTTGTATTTCGTATACACAAACCTTATGTCTCTCACTATTCCATGGAGGCCCATAGTCGTGATACTTATTTTTCACACACACACACACACACACACACACACACACACACACACACACACACACACACACACACAAACACACACACACACACACACACACACACACACACACACACACACACAAACTCATTCACTCACACACACACACACACACACACACACACACACACACACACACACACACACACACACACACACACACACACACACACACACACACACACACACACACACACACACACACACACACACACACACACACACACACACACACACATTCTTCTCTCTCATTCTGAATTTTTGTAATTATGCACACACACCCTGTGTGTCTCACTCTGTATTTTTGTAAGCAAACAAGTAATGCTCCTGTACCCATCGTAGCGATGGGCAGTCGTCAGAGACGTATCCTAATCCCAATTCCAATAAGTGCCAGTACACCAAGTCAATATTTTTTCCAAATTTACCCGAGGGCACCTTTGCCAAAGATGTCAGCCTGCTTACATAATTGCCAAACGACCCTCACAGGCATGGCCTGGGGGAAGATTAGCGCGTGATTATATAGGGATGGGTGGGTGGGTTCGCGCGAGGCCTAGATGGGCCGAGCGCGAAACAAGAGAGTGCTGGTACTCGGGGAACGCACCAGCTTAAGGGTTGCTCCTAGCTAGTGCCTAGCTAGAGCTGTCCGTTGGTGAAGGTTGTTTAGTTGGTTGGTCGCGCCACCCTGCCCGTACAATATCGTTGTGCTGGAGGGGTGACGCGTCGCTAATAACGGTGATACTAACCGCCTGGGCTACTATCCCGTACACATGGAGGGTAGGGTAACAAACCTCTTGATTTTCTCAATCTGACCATAAAAAATATGGCATCTGTAGTTTGAAAGCCCAATCGAGCTAATTCTCAGTGGACAGACCGACAGAGACACACACACACACACACACACACACACACACACACACACACACACACACACACAGATTTTAGCAAATCAATGTAGTAGGATTCATGCGACGTTGTCACTCAACTGGATGAACTGGTAGTGATGACAGAAAAACTCAAAAAGCACCAGCAAATAAAAGCCCGTTCCAACAAATAAATATTGTTATTGATTGAGGGATAAGGATCCTTATAAGGATAAGATTGAGGGATACGGATCCTTATGATTCTATTATCGCTAATTCCATCTCTCCTCATCCTTCAGTGACGCCGGCAATATTGTTGCGTCACCTTCCTGCGATAGTGCTAATACTTTTTCAAATCCGTACGCATCCTAATAAACGACGTCAAATGTGCTGCGACCAAAATCTACTAGAGGCGCTACTGCTGAATTTTCGCGTGGCCGCCGTTCCTAGGGCTGCATATCGCGACATTCCCGGATCCGCGCATCTTGACACTGGTGTTTCATTTAAATCTGTACTTGAAGATCGAAAAGATCTGCGGATTTGATTGTGCGGACGCCTCGGGCGCCCGCAGATATCGAAAAATGTGCAGCCGCTTCGAAGCGGCTGCAGCACATATGGTCAGATTGATTTGAATCTAGAGGTTTGCATATCCAATATCATGTGTACGGGACAGTAACTCTAGCGGTTAATGTTACCGTTAATATCGGCGCGTCTCACCTGCAAGGCAACCACCTTGCCCGAGCAGTTACACGCAGCCAACGACCAACGACTTCCCCAACGGTCAACTCTAGCTAGCCCGTGCCTTATAAGCCGTAGCTAGCCACGAGCCTAGGCACTCTCTGCTTTCGCGCTCAGCCAATCTAGGCTTCGCGCGAATGCAGTCTCGACTCTAGTAGTCGAGCAGGGTGTCAGTTTTACCTTTTCGTCCCATGCGCACTCGAGCGTCACGCGACACTTCCCCTCGTTCAGCTACGCAGTTCCACAACATGCAGCCTGAGCAGTCTACATCCGCAGCAGCGGCCGACCCTCACGCTACCTCACTCGAACAACGCACAGCCGAACAGATCCGTACGGCAGTTTTGGCATCGGAACAACGGATTACTGAGCAGTTTTTGGCGGCTAGCGCTGCCTTACTCGCCCAGCTCCAGCAGACGACAGCCACACCCGCTACTACCGATCAACAACAGTCCATTCCCGCCGACGCGACACCGACGGAGGGTGGTAAGGCGGCCCCTGAGCCACCTATCGACCTGCTTGACGAAGAACCCGACCCCCCGGCGTCCGATTTCGTCGACTTCGCCTACTACGGCGAGGTCATCCCGGCCGGCCTCGAACGTCCCCCTCGCGACGTCGAGGAGCCACGTCTGTGGACTCTCACGGACGACACCGCCCGAGCTCTAAGCGACAAACCCACCCAAGCAGCGTACGACGAGTACCTACACATCGGGTGCTATGCCTTCTTCGACAGTTGCGCCAACGCGGCAATTGGCGAGGCTTTGGACACGTTGTCGCACGGCCCACCTCTACCGACAGAGCAAGCGGCAGCGATTGCCCTCATCCGAGCGGGTCATCGCACCCACACAGCGACGGAGGAGGCCGCCCGTACTCGATTGGGCTTCCTCCGCCTCACCAAGGGCGGACAAACGAGCACAGATGCGGACCGCGTCTTTGCCGAATTGGCCCACGAGCGCTTTTGCCGACCGCGTCCTACCGCGGTCTCCGGCCCATTGGACGCGCTACGCCAAGCTTTCGTCGACCGCACGCTTGAGGTCAGCTTACACGCCGCTAGCAAGGCCGCCGCCGGCGCCGCTTTCGCGAGGATCACGCCGGACAAGCCCACCGGCCCCGACGCCCGAGCCCGCAAAGCCGCCGCCGACAAACGCAAGTCCGTTGCCGCAGCAGCAGCCGCGGCGCGAGCCACCCCCCCCTCCAAGCCGACCGACTCGGCTAAAACCCCAAGCAAGAAATGATGGTGTAGCCCGCCGCGCCAATTCATGCTCCCCGACATCTTCCTTCATGCGCCACCGCGTACGTCGAAAATGGCGGGAGTGGGAGCGCATCGGCGCGAGCGGCCAAGTCCTCAGTTGGATCCGCCACGGCGTACGCGTGAAGTTCAAGCACGGCCTACGTCCCAAGCCATTCAACCACGGCATCTCTATGCTAGACGCCACACCCGACCAACTCGAGTTTCTCAACTCGGAACTCCCACGCTTCGAGGCTTGCGGTGCGTGGGAGCGCTCGACGAACCCCCGCTACGTTTCCCGGATGTTCTTGGTGCCCAAACCCGGATGCAATCAATGGCGCTTGATTATCGACCTTCGCGAACTCAACCGCTATTGCTCAACCTTCAACATGACTTGCGAGACCCTCAAGCACCTCCGCCATCTATCTCGACCGGGGGACTACTTTGTCTCACTCGACCTCGCCGATGGGTACTACACCCTTGGCATCCGGGAGGAGGACCGAGACTACTTCACGGTCAACTACCGCGGCACCTTGTGGCGCCTCGCGTGCCTCCCCATGGGGTGGTCGGGCTCCGCTTACTACTTTTGCAAGCTCACACAAGTGTTTACGAACCACCTACGCCGCCCACCACCTCCCACGCCCGCATCTACACCGAACGGCCCACGCCGCCCGTCCAAGCGCTTCCTCCGGAACGCGCGATGGCGAGGAACCCGACTCCTCCCCTACATGAACGACTTCCTCTTCTTGGCGGATTCTTACGACGAGGCGTTACTACTTCGGCAGCGCGTCCAAGCCCTGCTAGACAGCCTTGGCCTACAACGCAACCCCAAGAAAGGCGTGTGGACGCCAACGCAAGTCGGCGACCACTTGGGCCTAACGGTGGATTTGCAACGCGGCGAGTTTCGCGCCCCACCCGCAAAACTGCAACACCTAGCACAACACGCTTCGTCCTTACTCGGGCGAGCGGCGTCCAACGCACGATGGCTACCCAAACGGCAACTCGCAGCCTTCGCGGGGAAAGCACAATTTCTCTATCTCGCCATCGCGCCCGCGCGATTCTTTTTGCGCGAGCTCCACAACGTCTTGGCTACACGAACTGGTTGGGGAGGACGCGTGCGCCTCACCCACCAACTTCGACGCGACCTCGAGTGGTGGCGTACGGTGCCCAACCAACACAACGGCCGGTCGATCTACAAGCCCATCGAGACCGCCTATTTGCACGCCGACTCGAGCGACTAAGGATGGGGGGCCGTCCTAAACGAGGACGCCAATTACCAAGCCCGCGGTTTTTGGAGCGCACCCGACCGCCTCCAACACATTACGTGGAAGGAGCTTCGCGCAGTTCGACACGCGGTCGAATCCTTTCTCCCACAACTCCAAGGACGACAAGTCCTCCTCCACGAGGACAACACCGCCGTGGTCGCCACCCTAACCAAGTTAACGTCCCGGTCGCCCGTCATGATGACCGAGCTACGGCGCTTGTGGTTCCTACTCGACACCAACGATATCCACATCCGCCCACGCTACATCCGGTCGGCCGCCAACGTCTGGGCCGACACGCTCAGCCGCGAAATGGACTCCGAAGACTGGCAGCTAAACCCACGAATTTTCGACCACCTTCAGAGCCGGTGGGGCCCATATACGATCGACCGTTTCGCGTCTATGCTCAACGCGCAACTGCCACGCTTCAACGCCCGCTGGCGCGACCCCCTGTGCGAGGACATCGACTGCCTGCACCTCCCCGACGCGGCGTGGAGACGCGAGAGCAACTACTGCAACCCCCCATGGTCTGCCCTTCCAGCGCTCGCCGCAAAACTAGCGCAAGCTCAAGCCGCGGCGACTGTCATCGCCCCCTACTGGCGAAACAAAACGTGGTACCACGCGTTCGCCCGCTTGGCCACCGAGACCGTGCACTTCCCAGCGTCCCGCGACCTGTTCTTTCCCGGCATACTGGGCAAGCGCGAAGGGGTCGGACCTCCCGCGTGGAGCATCGTGGCCTTTCGGCTATCACCCCCTCTTGGCTCTACATTCGACGCGGAGCGATTGGCCGGGCGTTACGCCCGGACCGATTAAATACGCCTGTACGGCACGTCCCCCCTCTGCGTACAGGACCGCCGCGCTACGGCTTACGCCGTGAAGCAGCACCGGCGCCCTGGTCATCCGATCTAGCTGAAACTTTTCAAGACCTCCTAGGATCGAATAAGCTCGGGGTTACGGCGGTCACCCTACTCAGCAACTCGCTTGCGCCCTCGACGTACGCGAGCTACCAGAGCGCAATAAGACAGTTCTTTATTTTTTGTGCAGAGGAAAATATCGCCCCGCTACAAGCCACGCCAGCCACGATGATACGCTACACGGCATGGCTAGCCCTCCTAGGAACGGTCGCTGCCAGCTCGCTTCAACCCTACTTCTCCGCGGTTAACAAGTTCTTCCGCGACCACCAGCGCCAACCTATTGCCGTGGGCGAGCTCCTGGCGGACGCTCGCCGTGGCCTCGAAATGCTACAACATCGCCTACTTCCCACCGCCGCTCGCCTCCCGCTACCCGCACAAGACGCCCTGGACATCCTACACGCCGCCAACGCCCTACACGGTACCTTCGCGTGGACCCATGCTACCCTTCCCCAGATGCAGCGTTTCAGAGCTTGTTTAGCGGTGTGCGTCAATTACATATTTTTCTGCCGCGCCGAAACTAGCGCTCGCTGCCATCCTCGCTGCCATCCGCTGCCATCCATCGCGGCGACCTAATTGTCGACAGGCCCTCTCAACAAATCTGTCTATTCGTGCGCAAATCTAAGGGAGACCAGCGCCGCGACGCCGGCGACAAACCTGTCATCGCTATCCATCTAGCCGCCAACTCCGTCCTCGCGGACCTGCTCGACTACTACACGGAGCACCGCGCGGCATTCTACAACAAATTCTACAACAAGCCACCCCCGCTCGCCTTTTGGAGCTTCTTACCTTCCGAACCTTCCGCCGATTGGGGTGCCGCGTCCACCATCTCCGCTTGGCTCGCCCTCGCCCTCCTCACTGTCAACTCATCCGCGCCCGCCGGTTTTAAATGGACGTCGCACAGCCTACGGAAAGGCGCGGCGTCCGCTGCCAGCTGCATCGGCGCGCCCCTCCCCGTAATCAAATTTATGGGTGGCTCGGCCAAGAACAGCTCTGTGACCGAAGGCAAATATATTGACCCAACCATGACCCCAACACCTCCTGCTTGGCGGTTCTTCGGCTGGCTCACTCCGTCCCCCCCGCAACACTAATTTTGGCTGTGCAAGCCTTTGGCTTTAGGTTACAAGCAAAACGTGCCCTAGGGTAAATGGTCAGATTGATTTGAATCTAGAGGTTTGCATATCCAATATCATGTGTACGGGACAATAACTCGAGCGGTTACTGTTACCGTTAATATCGGCGCGTCTCACATGCAAGGCAACCACCTTGCCCGAGCAGTTAGACGCAGCCAACGACCAACGACTTCCCCAACGGTCATCTCTAGCTAGCCCGTGCCTTATAAGCCGTAGCTAGCCACGAGCCTAGGCACTCTCTGCTTTCGCGCTCAGCCAATCTAGGCTTCGCGCGAACCCACCCACCCAACCCTATAATCCTGCGCTAATCGGCCCCCATGCCCTGCCTGTGGGTGTCTTTTGGCCAAATTGTAAGCAAGCTGACATCTTTGGCAAAACGTGCCCTAGGGTAAATCGGAAGAACGATCGGCACATTTTAAAAGTATTTAAAAGATAATATTCCGTATCGGTACGCGCTCCTTGTCGCAGTTCCCTGCCCGCAAGGCAACATCGGGGCGCAACAAAACGGCGGGGCAGTTCGGTCGATGACACCCTTCGAACTTCAAAGAGTGGAAGCGCTCGCCAAAATATCCGCACGCGCGCCATCAACAATCAAGAGCAACAAATAAAAGACTGAGTTAGTCGACGTTGCGGGTACCGGTGAACTGGTGAAGGATCGGGAGTCCGAGCATGACCACGCGGAAGACGAGAGCGGTGGTGGAAGATCTCACTAAGCGCGACATACAGCCCAACAAGTGCACGGAGAGAGGCGCATAAAAGGAAGGCACGTACGGTGTGTGCGAGGAAGGTGAGGAAGGCGGCGGTGAGGAGATTGGTCAAAGCCGGCTCAATTGGTACGCTGACGAGGATAACCCATGGTTTATTTGCGCGGTCATCACTCCAAAAAGTTTCACTTGCAACGTACCCGCCTCCCCGGTACCGCGATGGCTAGCGCAATGAAGCTTGGAGTGCGCGGGCATGGCGGCGTCATGGCCTCACGGGAGGCAACCATGCTTGTGTAATATGTATTTGTAGCGGTTGCGACAGCTACATGTATCTGCGGCTGCGGAAATATATAAAGCGCGCCTTTCGAGTACCTCGTTTCCGGTTGCATAAAGACCAAAATATACATATCTAATGCACATGTAGTACTTGCACGACAGTCCGCGGGAACGGCTACGGATTTATTTAAAACGGGGTCTAAATACCTTGATATTATTGAGTGATGAAAATATTTGATTAATGAAGTGAGGTGATGCACGCACGCGCGTTAACACACACACACACACACACACACACACACACACACACACACACACACACACACACACACACACACACACACACACACACACACACACACACACACACGCGCGCGCGCGCGCGCGCGCACACACACACGTGTGTGCGTGTGTGTGTGTGGCGAGTAAAGTCCTAATGCAGTACATATGACTGTATAACTCGTACATGTCGCTAATATGAAATTGAAATTTATTGTTTACAACATGTCCCGGCAAACTGGACCGGCTGCTGTCTCACGGGCCACTCTACTTCGCCATACAAGACTTATTAGCAAGTTGGGCCCGGGTCTCTCCGATAAGGCTAGGGATCAGCCATCGATGCATCGTCGGGAGTATCATCATCACCCAATGATGGTGCCATCGATGTGATAGGTTGCGTCATCGACATCGACACGATGGCAGTAGCAGTACTAGTATCAATGCCATCAATTATCAAAACAATTGGAAAATGTTGATTATCAAAGCCCGATGTATCGATATATCGTCCCAAATATCGATACATCGGCGATAATATCGGCATAGATTGCCATCGATGTCAACATCCCAAAATATCAACACCATCAACATCGACAATCCAAAATATCAATACTATCAATATCGACGTTTCAAGATATCATAACCATCAACATCGACCAAATTCACTTGATCCCTAGCCTTACTCTCCGACCATGTACATTTCTTATCGACACACCTATTTGCGATGTGTGTCGACGTTCCTCGGGAGTTATATAACTGTAAGCAACCGCAGTAATTGCCCCAGTCCCCCCACCTAAGCAGTAACAGCGTAATAAATTTGTAATCAAGAAAACAGATCTAGAAATAAATCCACTTGTCGAGAAATGCAAAACTAAGCTGCTGCTCGACCTTCACGATGCACGGCCCGCTCCCACCGAACCGGGGTGTCGACCGGCCTAGGCCGGTCGGCGTTCGGGAGGGACGACGGGCCAACCTAATCTAGCTCCCGCGTGACTTCGGTCTTGCCGAAGGTAGGAGGGGAAAGGCTGGCAAAAAACCCCTCCTCGCGCGGTCGCTCGTCGATCCCGCCGCTCCATCCCGTAAGCCCCGCCCCAAGGTCTTGCCGCGTCCACCGACGCGGCGGTCCTCCGTGTCGAGGTCCCCCATCACCTCGAGGACAGGTGGGGGGGGCCCGAGACACACAGACATTAAAAAAACTAGCGCTCCTGCCTCCGCGCCTGAATTTTCCCCGCTCATTTCCCCGTTTTTTCTCTGTCTAGTACCCGGGTACCTGTCGGTTTTCCGGCCTGTGGCCGTACCCTCCCCCCTCTGATCGCGCGTCCACCGAGCAGCCTTTTCTTGAGCGGGGGCCTCCGCGCTCACCCGGGCCCACGCTCAAGGACCCCTAGGAATATGAAGGTCTGTCGGGGTAGTGGGTGTCGAAGAGGGGGGGGGGGGGGGGGGGGGGGGGGGGGGGGGGGAAGGGAAGGGGGCAGGTCACCGTAGCCGGATCCGGCGGGCCGCGGGCGCCCGGAATTAAACAAAACCCTCCGTGCCGGGTTTTCCGGCGGCGCCGACCCAAAGGGTCGTCGCCGCCAGATCGTATCGCTCCTTCCCTCGCGACCGTCCTCCTTGCCGTCCCAGCTAACTCCTCCCCCCGGGAGGTGACGCTAGACGACGTAGCGGCGCGCTAGTGAGCGCCCTACCCTGGTGCTGCTCCCCAACTAGCTCGACGCCGGGTACGGACATTGTTTTTAAGTATCCGAAAAAAGCCCTCCGTACATGGCTTTCCGGCGGCGGCTAATCCTGAGGATCGCCGCCGCCTCATATAGCCGCTCCTCCGTCTGCGACTAGCCACCGGCATGTGCCATGTCTTGCCTCACCCCTCGGCAAGGTTCGACCGGCACAAGGCTGGTCGACGGCTAGTGAGCGCCCTTTCTTGGCGCTGCTTCCCGGTTGGCCACCACCACCTCCAACACCCGCCTCCCACCGCTGATCCGGCCGTACCCTCCTCGCCATCAAACGATGCCGTAGTACATGCCCCACCCCTCAAAGTAAGGCTGTATTTAGGAGTATTTATACGCGAAAAAACATATCGGACGGGCCGAGCGGGAGATCTTGGCGCCGGTAATGCACAGAAATTATTTTTTCAAAAGCCCTTAGTACATGGCTTTCCCGACAGCTGCTGATCCCGCGGATCGAGTTGTCGGTCCTCTTAGCCCGGTACCGTACCAGGCCTGGCACGGCTATGGGGTTTCCAGCGCCCACCACAGGGAGGTGAGGGGATGCCGACGGGCCTGCGAGCGCACCCTCCTCCGGGGCCGCCGCCGCTGCGCCGCCGGCGGGCGCCTACATGTCGCTACTAGTTCTATTCCGTAAACCCAAGGAAGTGTACACCCGCACTTGTGTAACCATTGCAATTAGCTCAAGTCCCATTCACAGTAATAGCGTAGAATGCTTTTTGGTGCTTTATGGTGGGATTAACTAAGCGACACGACGCCCATGATCGCGTATGTCCGAGGCGGCAATCAACACGTCACATGAGACGAGCTTCCGAGGGTCGCGTGACGCTTCAAGAATGAAGGCGAGCTATGCATGTGTGACGAGTAGGTCCATGTAACATTACATTGCATAACATTGTACATGTACTCGTTAATAATCCAATTCGTAATTTTCCATCGGAAGGCCGTACACCGTGGGTACGTCGCTACTACAATTTAGCGAGGGTATTGATGTGCAATGTACTACCAGTACCTCCCGGTACGTACATGTACGCACAATAAATCTAACTAGCTAGACGACGCGCTGGACAAGGTTCCCAATGCAAAACGAGGTTTCCAATGACGGGCAACCGCGTCGCTAGTCTCTTGACAACGGTTGGAGAGCCCTAGCACCTGACACGTAGACCGATCGAGAGCAAGTGCAAGCTAGCTATACGATAACTATTTAAGCCTACTAATGCGGAAGAGGGAGGTGACAGAACCATTTGAACAATTCAATTGTTCGATTGCAATCTATTGTTAATAAGCACTAACAAACAAACATCGTCTCGTCTCTCCCGTCATCTGCACTTCCACCTATACTGAAAGCAACATCAAGCTGAACATATCAGATTTGTGTCCGAAGTTAGTTTTCAAAAGGCGAAATGCCACACTAGTTCCGGAGCTCTTTGGTCGACCCGCGCTTTCTTTGTTGCTTGATTCTTTCGACGCTAATTGATTACTTCGAGATGGCTTTTGTTGGACTTGGTAACTACGTGGTGGCCGTACTGCATGTCGGAGGTTCGAAAGCCTCTAACATTAAGCTCATTTTACAGCGTGAACCACGTACCGGTAAAACTTAGTTTCTTACATGTTCGATCTTGCATAACGAAGATCATGTCGACGCAACCGTTCCTGAATTGTTCCAAGAAACGGGCCTTACTTTGACTCCCGGCGTCTTAACCATGTTGAGTAACAATCCGGTTTGAGTGTCGCTACGTGAAGGGAAATACCATCTTGTTTACGTCTTCTCGGCATATATTCCGGTACCCTACGTGACACACAACTTACGCACTCATGCTAAGGTCGTACAAAGTGTTACTACCTAGTCGACCATTAATCATTATGTTTCTTGCGTCCTTCTAGAATCGATTGACATTGACGGTCTTTCGCTAACGCCAACTAAGACCGGACTACTTTCTTCAATTATACGTATATTTGAATTACTTCACTTTGGTTGCGTGGCTCAATGGGAGACTTTTCGACGAGCTGTGACAACCAATAAGTTGCCTTCTCACGAGGACTTGTCGTAACCGAGGCAGTTTCTTCTCTACCGTCGTATTTCAATCGTCGACTATAGTCTTGTGTGGATGTTAATCAGAGGTTACATCAACTAGTTGTGTGGAAAGACGCCGACTGATTTACGCACGGGAGTTCCGGCCTCTAAAATTTACTTTGTTGGGTAAACCGTAACTTTTACCGAGACGCAACGTGAACTTGCCAAAAACGCCCCCTACCAATCAGGCCGTGACGCACGTGTGCTTGAAGACTGGGACGAAGCGCAACCTCAACGCTTTGCCATGCTTGGGATCAACGCCGACTCGTACAACGATGTTGTGCGGGTGATGTCTCAATTCTCTAGACCTTTGAGCATTTTGTGCTCAACCGTAATCCTCATGCGGCTATTCCATTCTCTTTCGACTCTCAGCTGGAAGAAATTCGCAGCACATCCATGCTCCCTAACATCCGGGAGGACGCAGTTTTCGTCCTGCTTGGACTTACGAAAGGGAACATGAGTGACGCCGACTACACTTAGTTGTTCAACGATTTTTTACGAAGGTCCCGCCAACCTCTTACGGGTGATCTTCTTTGCGTTCGGTTTATCAGTGAGCGGGATACTTTTCAACTGCAGACGCAAGCCAAGTCCCATCGGTCACAGCAAAGGGACTACGCTTTACCCTTGGTGGAGATGCAAATTTTTCTGAACGACCTCGTCAATGATTCGCCGCATTTGGGTCGTGCTAGGCTAGGAGCTACCCAATCGACCACCCATGGAGGAGGACAGCCCACTAGGAAACGATTTAGTGACGATCTAGTTGTCGAGGCGTCGAAACGTTAGCAACGAGGTGAAGGATAAGGGTTTGGACAAGGTCGTGGTCGCGGCAATGGAGCCCGTGGCCATGGTCAAACTTATCTAAACACTAGCCAAATTTGCTTCAACGCCATCGCTAGAGCTTTAACGCCACACAAGCGCAAGCGGCGTTAAAAAGAGGGCTCTGCTTCAAGTGCCACGGAAGGGGCACCGTGTCTACCAGTGCCTAGAGCTTGAAGGCAAGGAGGTGATGGGCGGTCCGGCTTTACATGCATGATGATGGTAAGGCTTCTCTTCAGACGAGCTGGAGTAGCCGGCTACATGTACGGGTCGTCCTCAGACGCTTCTAGCGACGGAGGTTGTCGAATCACACTCGACATTTCCATCGAATACACTCGTGACACTTGCGAAATTTGTAGGAGATCGTCGTCGTCTACAACCAAACACACAGAGTTGTGGACATGTAACTAGACGTTCAATTGATTGGAAACATGTTGACTCATTACTCGAACCTCTGCACGCACCATTTGACTTCACTTTGGAAGGTTGTGCTTATGACGAGGGTCTTACCTCGCACGGTGACTTTCTTCACTGTTCGCCGAGTGAATCGATTTTGGAGAGACTTGAGTGGGAAGCGTGTGTTCATCAATCCACCCTGGGAGTTAGCACACCATGTCGGTCGCCATTTCGAGAGTTGTGGGCGTAGAGCTCCAACATCTACGATGGTTGTGTTTGCTCTTCCTAAATGAAATTAGTTTAACGAGCTCACTCGACATTGGAAACTCTACCATGAATTCCTAGCGAGGACGCAAATGCCTACTCGTTAGTCGCTGGATGATCCTACCTGAAAGAAGGTTGTTGCTCCATCTCCATGGCATGTTCAACTATGGTTAGTCGACGTTGACTGTGCCTTTTGCAGTTTCCGATGAACCCACCTCGGTACATGTACCAATGGACGCCCCGGAAGAGTCCATCGCTACGCTAAGACAATTTCTCCCAAAAGCTATTGCCTTTTTTACGGACCTCGTGGAAGCTCAACCCCAGATTCGAACCGAGCTGGCTATGAAAATTCCTTGTGGCGGACAGATAATTTCTGGATTAGTCGACAACATTGCGACTCTTGACATCGTATTAGAAGACTCTTTTCGTAAGTCACTTTTCCCTATCGACTCGTAAGTCTCTGACCAAGACTCTAGTTCAACTTGCCAATGGTCATCGTGTGGCGTCTTTGGCGGTATGTGACGTCACCTTCGACTTAGCTCGCCACGAGATTCAGCGGACTTTTTACGTCTTACGTGATTTACGCGTTGTTGATATGGTACTCGGTTTACCATCGAGTGACGACGAACATGCCTCTTTACAGTTCGGCACAACGCGTGTTTTTACGCTAATGGACGGAACAATAATGGAGATTCAGATCGAAGAGCGACGTCTTGAGTGTTTTTTAATGTCATTGGCAAGATTCAGAAACTCGTGTACAAGACGTGCTGCAACAAGGAGACGTAACGCTGAAATCTACGTGATCGACATTTTGCCAACACCGGAGTAGCCGGCAGAACTTCACATTGGAGAGGAGCTTATTGCACAACCGCGTGAAAACTTCCGGTCGTTACTCTACGATGACTTCCCGGAGGTACTGCAACCAGTGGAGTCGCCGCATGGAAGCCGACAGGGGGATCACCCCATCCACATCATTTGCACGATGAAATGTAAGCGTCTTAACAGATAGTCACATGCGGAGCGCGATGAGCTTACCCGGCAGCTCAAAGACGCGGCGGAGGCTAGCTTGATTAGGCCCGGTCACAATGAGTTCGGCTCGCCACTTCTTTTTGTGCGCAAGGTTGATGGCTCGCTTAGACTGTGCATCGACTACCGTGGTCTTAACGAGGTTACGCGCAAGGACGCTCACCCACTTCCGCGTGTCGATGACACCCTCAACGAACTTAAGGACGCGAAATTTTACACACACCTCGACCTCGCGTGGGGATTTGGCAAGTTCGGGTGCGTGATCACGACATCCACAAAACTGGCACGGCGTTTATGAAATGCCGAAAACGCTTTATTTGTCGAAAACGCCGTCACGCGCGCCCGACCTACGTCGTGGCATGACCACAAACTCGCTCCCGCATACAGTGCCTTAAGAACCCTGAGGCCTTAGTTGATGAATGATGTAACATCGCTTTTAATGGTATTCCGATTACGGTACACGGCTCACGATCCGTGTACCGGCCCAAAAGGAACACGGCTCGGGCGAAAAGGAACACGACTTGAGCGTCAAGCCGTGTTCCTTTTCGCCCGAGCCGTGTACCGGGAGGAGGTACACGGCTCTAACGCCCAGTACATTACACCGTACATCTCGCTTATCGCGTCGCGCGGGGCTCTCCCCCCTATAGCCGGCAATAGTCGCTACGCAGTATCACTACGATGTATCTAACCACCCACAGCCACGTCCAGCATCGCTAGCACAATCCGCCCAATATGCCTCGGCGCAAACGTTCCGACGAGGGGGCCGCGCAAGCCGGAAGCTGGCACATGACAGAGGCGGAGAAACAAGTTGCCCTTGAGGTGTCCCTCTCCGCCTCGGAGTTGGGGCTCACGAAGAAGGAGGCTCCCAATGGCGGACTGAATGGGATGGAGGTGCCTCTGTGCGAGCGTGCGGCAGTTCTCTTCAAGCAGCTCGCGCCCTATCGCTTGAAGTACATCTTTGTAGGGGGGGAGGTAACAACATAACAAAGCGTGGAGCTACGCTGTTACCCATCGCGCTGTGAAGAGCCGGTTGGAGGCAAAAAAGAAGAAGATGCAGTTCGACATGAAACACAAGAAGGAGAAGAAGGACCCTCGGTCTCCTGAATTTGAGATTCACTTGATATCTCCGGAACTCATTCTTGCGTCTAAGGCTGTGAAGGAAGAATTAAGGGGTATTAAGCGTGAGATGTTTTCCATGAATTATCAAAACTCTTTGACTTTGACATTCAATATGGCAGCTGAAAATCATGCTCAAAAGCAAGCCATTGTTGCGGTAGTATAAGAGTATAGGTTGCATATGAAGGAACAGTTCCTAACACAGCGTGCGAGGCAACCAGGTGCACCGGTGCAGCCATGTGCATACATTGGCTCCCCATGCACGTCGGGATAAGCTGATAGTGCAGCAACATATAAAGCTAGTGAAGCAGCAACGGCTAAAAAACAATTTCTAGCTGGGACAATGAGAGTGAGGAAGAGGAAAGGTGGCCATGGCGTGGAGGTGGTCTTGGTAGAAGCCTTTGTTAATGAAATGTAACCATCAATTGCATTTGATGAATCGAACAACGCAAACGTCGAGCACACATCAATTACATTTGACATCTGCAACCGTATATGTGTTTATCCCCATATCCATCTTCACCCGTGAATATGTTTGTGTGTGTGTGTGTGTGTGTGTGTGTGTGCGCGCGCGCGCGCGCGCGCGTGTGTGTGTGTGTGTGTGTGTGTGTGTGTGTGTGTGTGTGTGTGTGTGTGTGTGTGTGTGTGTGTGTGTGTGTGTGTGTGTGTGTGTGTGTGTGTCAGTTCATGTATGTGTGAGTGCGCGAGTTGGAGCCCCGTACGCACCATCGCATAAGAGGGGGGGCATGACTGCGTGGTGCTTACTCCACGAGCTTCCTCCCTTATTCCTCGTTGTAATCGCTCAAGAATATCGCACAAGTCAGCCATGTCATGCGCAAACCAATGGTCATCTTCACATCCTAAATCTGACATGCCATCCTAATCCATTAACATGTTATGCAAGATACAACATGTTTTAAAAAGTATATTTATTGAGCTCTCCTTGTTGAATAGTATGGGTGTCCTCAAAATTCGGAATCGATTTTCAAGATTCTGCTGAACAAGTCCTCCGCATCTTTCCGGCATGACCTCATAATGTATATGTATAAGAGCTTACATTAATACCACACGACATGAGTACATATGCACCTATACACACATAGACAGCACATGCATTGTGTTAGAATCAAGCAAGTGAACACAATGCGCGGTAGCACTCCATAATACATAAATGAAGCCGATGTTATACCTGACATTGTATATGAAGCATCAATATGGTCGTACACTGGGTAACTAAACCTCAAATACATGTTGTCATATCTCACCGCCCGGGCGGCATAGTTACATTTTAGAGTTGGGAACAGATAGTTACACGGAGGTCGTGCCGGCCCCATAAGGGGGCCGGCTGTGGTGACTAGAGAAGTGAGAGGAGAGAGATGGCGGCCGGCGAAGGCACCGGCAGGGCCGGCCGACCGCCACTAATAGGGAATAGAGTACCGCTAATAGCATAACACTAAGTACTAGGATGACAAATAGCTACCTTGTACATTAGTACTAGGCAACGTGATGCTAGTGCTAACACCCCCCCTCAAGGTAGCCGAGGTCTTGACGTCGTCCTAGCTTGCGTCGAGGAAGGTGTCATCTTGGTCGAAGGTGTAGTGCTTGCAGCGTGTGTCTCAAGCCGGGTAGGTGTAGCGACATGCGCTCACAAGAACGTGCCGCAGGCGCCCGCCGGCGGCGCAGCGGCGGCGGCCCCGGAGAGGGGTGCGCTCGCAGGCCCGTCGGCACCTACCTCTACCTCCACGCGGTGGGCAATGGTATGAACGAGGTACCGCGGGGCTGAACGAGGTACCGACAGCAGTGATCCGCGGGATCAACATCTGTCGGGAAGCCATGTACGGAGGGTTTTGGAAAAACATAATATCCGTACACCGGCATAGGGATCTCCCGCTCGGCCAGTCCGATATGTCTTTTCCGCGACTAAATACTCGCAGATACTCTCCCGACGATGGGGCGGGAGCGGCGTTTGCGAATTATTTTTTGGCGAAGAAGGGTACGGACGGATCAGCGGAGGGACGAGGGTGTTGGAGCTGGCGGCGGAGAGCTGGGAAGCAGCGCTAGGGCACGGCGCTCGCTAGCAGCTGCCAGCCCTGCGAGAGCCTTAGGTCTCCCATGGGGGCGAGGCCTGAAGCTACGCAGGACGGAGGTGGGTCGCAGCCGGTGGAGCGGCACGGTCTGGCGGCGGCGGTCCTTAGGATCGCCCGGCGCCGGAAAAGCCCGGTACGGGGGGTTTTTGAAAAAATCCCGTACCCACCATATTTTGAGGACCGGCGACTCGATCCTTGTGTTATTCCAACCCTTTCCCTAGTCGGTACCCGGTTATCGATAGGCTGCCTCAGGCAGCGTGCCAAGGGTTATCGTAACGGCACACTGCTCGTAAAGGCGGCCCCCTAACAACGTAAACCACCGGGGGAGGGTACGGACGGCCACAGCGCGATCAGATAGGTGTTGGAAACAGACGGAAAAAGGACATGGGACAGGAGAAAATCTGGCTCGGGGGCAGGAGAGCCAGCCGGACACCGTCTGCAGCCTAGTTATTTTCTCTTCTCAGCCCCCGAAGGAGGAGAGAAGACTCGGCTAGGTGGCGAGCTGCGTCGGGAGGAGCAGCTAATACCTCGGGCGGGGATGAGCACGGATCGAGGCGGGACCGACGACGACCTATGCGAGGGGGGTTTTTCACTTGACTTTCTCCCCTAGCTCCGGCACGACCGGAGTCGCACAGGGGCCGAGGTCAGGCAAGTCCGCCTCGACCAGCTCAAGCTGAACAGCCTTGCTGATTAGCGACCCCGCAGCGGCTGGAGCAGGCCGCGTATCGTGGAGACTAGCGACATTTCATATTTCATAATGTATCCAAAGAAAAACACGTATAGATCAGAAAATAATAGATACCTGGATACGGGAATGTTTTAGACGGTATCGTCACTGCCATTGGAGAGGTTGGGATTAGTGGTTCACGGTCTACCTCACGCTTCTAAGTCCACTTAGGCGTAGCACAAGGGGGGGCTATTGAACCATGCAAACACGGTTAGTGTGGAAGATAACTCACGCAAACGTAGTTACAGTCACAGTCACGCAAATAGGACAGTCACAGAGACAACCAGCCCACAGGCGTGGTGTCCGGACAACAGAAGTGAGAGAGTTGTAGCCTAGCGACAGCTCTGTACCGAGTCAAACAATTTATCGGTATGTCCGATCTAGACATGTACTAATCATATCTAGAGTAGCTTACAGTAGCTATCTGCAACTAATACGTATACGGTATTACTTACAACACTCCCCCTAAAGGTAGCTACGGGATGAAGCGTTGCATTAGGTCTTGTCCTCCAAGGATCGCACTTCGGTGTCTTGCCAGTGCATGTCGTGGGAGGGGTTTGGTGATCATGTCAGCCACCATCTGGTTAGTGGGGAGGTACCTCAACTTGATGGTTCCCTGCTCCACGTGGTCTTTGAGGAAGTGCCACTTCAGACCGATGTGCTTAGTCTTCTCGCTTACCAAGGCATTCTGGGAGTATGCAATGGCGCTTTGGTTGTCCTCCAAAATGGTGGTGGCTTCGGTGATGGGGGAGTTGAAGATTTCCCCCATGAGTTGTCGGAGGTGGAGTCCCTCCTTGGTGGCGGCAGCCGCAAAGTAGTACTCGGCTTCACACGTGGATTGAGCCACACAAGTCGGTTGTTTGGACTTGTAACTGATTGGCCCGCGTCCGAGGGTGAAGAAATAGCCGGAGCGAGACTTGCGGGTGCTGCTCTCGTTGGCCCAGTCAGCGTCGGCAAAGCATGTGAGTTGGAGGTTGTGGTCCAGGCCCCCCCCCCAACGTCAGGCGCATGTCGATGGTGCCATGAAGGTAGCGGAGGACCTTTTTCAGAGCCTGCAAGTGTGCCTCCGTGGTTGAGGCTTGGGCGGATCCGAGGATGCTCAATGCCGTGGAGACATCGGGGCGCGTGCATACGGCTGCATACTGGAGGCTGCCCAAGAGGCTGGGGTAGACGTCCTTGGCCACCTCGGTGAGAGAGGGCGAGTTCATGTGCGTAAGGCCGGCGAGAAAGCCCGGGTCCATCGGAAGTGATGACGGCTTAGAGTCGGACATGCCGTACTTGGCGAGTATGTCGCGCAAGTACTTGGATTGGTCCAGCGAGATTGTGCGCGTGAGCGATCACGGGTAATGTGCATGCCGAGGAGTTGGGAGAGGTCGCCTAGGTCCTTGATCTTGAACCGTGCTCCGAGTTGAGCTTTGAACGATGCGAGCCAAGTGGCATCATTGCATGCCGCGGGAATGTCATCGACGTGAATGGCGATCATGGCGAACACGTGGCCGGTGCGGTAGATGTATATGCACGGGTCGGAGACGCATTGTTGCCATTCGTGATCGACGAGCCATGCACGGAGTAGCATGTTGAACTCGCGGGGGGGCTGTTTAAGGCCGTAGAGGCAGCGCTTGAGGTGTCAAACCTTGGACGTGCCATCGTTGAAGCCTAGGGGCTGGCGGATGTACACATCCTCCCGGATGGGAGCGAAGAGAAACGATGTGTCGATGTCAAGCAGGCAGAGTTCAAGGTCGCGGGCAGCTGCGATGGTGAGGAAGAGACGCAGGCTGGCCATGCGGATGATTGGGGAGAAGGTCTCTGTGTAGTCCAGTCAAGCGCGTTGGCTGCACCCCTTGGCGACGAACCGCGTTTTGAAGCGGGAGACGTCGCCGGCTGTATCCGACTTGACTTTGAAGATCCACAATATGTTAACGACCATGCGGCCTGGGGGAGGTCCACAAGTTCCCACGTGCCGTTGGTGATGAGGGAAAAATACTTCTGCTGCATAGCTGCTTGCCACTGGGGGGCTTGGGCGCTGTCTAGTCCAGCCCGGTAGGATTTTGGTTCCACACACTCCCGGGCGGAGAGGAGGGCGACGGCAGTAGGGGACGTGCCGGCATGTGTGTGTGGGGGACCCGTGATAAGGTCGGGGACGTGAGGGTGCTCAAAAATGTCCTCTTGAGCTTTGCCTTGTTCAGGATCACAACACGCCGTCACGAGGGTCGGGGGGTAGTCGGACAAGTGGGCAACCATATCGCCGTATCGAATGGGGTGTGAGCGCAGCCGAGTATGGCGAGGGGCTGCGGGGGGGGGGGGGGGGGGGGGGTAGGGGTGTTGGTAATGTGAGGTCAATGGGGTGGGATAGGGGAGGCTGCGGGTACGTCTGCCGAAGAGTCGGTGATGACCGAGTCGATGGAGGGTTGTGTGTCGAAGCATGGGGTGTCTTCCTGAAAGACAACATGAACGGAAGTGGTGATGCGACGCTTTTTCCGGGTTGTAGACACGGTACCCGGGTGCGTAAGGGGGATAGCCCATCAGGACGCCGCGAAATGCTTTTTCACTGAGTTTCCGACGTTGTTTGTCGGGGACCTTGGCGAAAACGGCGCAGCCGAAGACGCGGAACTTGGAGGCGTCGGGCACCGACGACGTAAGGAGTGTGAGGGGGACGCCACCATTGGGTCCGACCGAGCGACTGTACGTGCGGTTGCGAAGGTACACAACAGTGGTGACAGCGCACGACCACATGGAGTTGGGAACGGCCATGTTGTGGAGCATCGCCGATGCATTGTCCCGGATAGTGCGCCAAGGACGTTCGGCTCTGCCGAGCATGTGGTGGGCGTATGGGGCAGAGAACTGTACCCCGACGCCGAGGTGTGCGCACATCCGGCGAGTGACAGCACCTTCAAACACAAAGTCTGAGACAAACTTGAGGACCGGTGCAAACGCGCCCGACAAGGAGTTATGGCGGGCATGCAAGTGTTTGATGTCCAACAGGATGGTTTCCAACTCCGAACATGCGTCGTCTTTAGACTTAAGGAACCGCACCCACATGTAGTTGGTGTGGTGGTCGATGACGAGCAAGCAGTAGCGGAGGCCATGTGGGAAGGGGACATTGACTGGTCCCCATAGATCAGCGGACAGGTTGAGGAGGGGGCGGGATGGCTTCGCGCAAGCGGCTGTGTTGCGCGGTGCAGCTGTGGCTTTGTGGAGTACTCAAGAGTCGCAAGAAACTTTGTTTAAAGTGCTAGCTAACACATGGCTAGTCGGGACACCGTGAGTATGTTGGACTTGAAGGCTTTGCATGTTTAGGTGGCCAAACCGACGGTGCCACAGTACGGGGTCACACTGGGCAGTAAGGGCAACCCGAGGTGAGGGGTCAGGTGCCGCCGTTGCGGATGGGCTTGAAGGGAGGTCCGGCTGGTGGGGAAGGAGGTAGAGACCGTTACCGGACGGTTCTAGCACACCCATGCATGTGGGTACCAAAAGCAGACTAGTGTCAGAGTTGGAGGGGAAGATGCATTCACATCCGCTGTGATTCTGCATCCAGCTGACACTAAGAAGTCTGCCGATACGCTGAGCGGAGCGAGATGATAGGTCGGGGGTGTAGAGTGCATACCCAGTGCGGTGAACGAGTTGGCCAGAGGCAAGTCCGACAGAAATCCGCACTGAGCCACTGCCCTTAACGTCAACGCCGACACCGCCCACGCGAGAGGGAGCGAAGGGGGGTGTGAACTTTAAGAAGTCATCTCGGAACGCGGTGAGGCTAATCGAACAAAGCAGAATCAACGACCCAGAACTGTGATAGGTTACGACCTGGGGCGAGGGAAGAGGTGAATGGCACATAGTTGAAAGGGACACTCACCTCGTCGTCATCGTAGTCATCAGCGCAGTCATCGAGGGTGGGTAAGCTGTCGGTGTCATCGGCGAGGGCGTCGTCGGCAGGGACGTCGCTCAGCAGCGCAGCGTGAGCAGAGGTGGTGCCACCGGCGGCGTCGTACTTCTGGACGGTCATCTTACTCTTGGCGAGGTTCCACTTAAGGATAGCGTCATCCGGGGCAGTGCAAACGGACATGAGGTGGTTGAGGCTGCCACAAACGCCACACTTGTTGGGCCGACTACCGCGAGGATGACGGTGTGGTTGGCCTCGACCGCTGTGCGAGCCGCGGCCCGCAGCGACGAACGCGGAGATGGGAGGGGGTGATGCGACCGGAGCGGGTGTGTCCGGGGCAGGGTCGTCGTCCATGTTGTGCGCGAGGTGGAGGATGCTGGCCATCACTTCATCAGCCGACATGATGTAGTCCGTGTCAAAGGCGTTGATGACGCATTGTTTCGCTTGACCGTGTGGGCCGCTGCTGGAAATAACGCGCAGCATGAGGAGACCGAGGTTGTGGGGGTGGATGGCAGCGGAGCCATCAACCATTTAGCACGTCTCGTTGTAGTCGTCAAAGGTCTGGCGCATGGAGTGGACATAGTCACTAAGTGACTGACCATGGCGTTGTCTGACCATCAGGTTCTCCAGGAGGGACATGGAGCGAGCAAAAGACCGACAGTCGAGGCGTTCACACAGGATGTCCCACGTGGCAGCGGCGCAGTCAGGGCGGGCTAGGGAAACGCATTTCATCGCCTGGTCAGCGCGCTGACTCGCGCTGGCTGCATGGAGGAGCAGCGTGTAGGCGTAGTGTTGCGCTGGTTCGTCGAGCCACACGCCGGAGTCGCGGATGGCCAGCTGCGGAATGAGATATGCGGCCTTGATGGAGAGGAAATTAAGGAAGGTCCTCTTCCATTGCTTAAAGTCCGTGGTCTGGCCCATGACGGGGACCGACATCTTCATGGACCGCTTGAGGGCGTCCTTGTCGAAGGCGGGGGCTTCATGTGCCGCTCGGCCGATGACTACCGGGTCAATGGTGGGGCGACGACTGCCACGGGTGGTGTGGTCGCCACGCTGGGCCGGGGGAGAATGCCGTCCATGGAAGGGAGGAGGTGGACCACCGGGAAAGGGAGAGCGGCCGGCCATGGTATGCGGCGGGCCGTACGGGTGCGGGTGGCCACGGGAGGAGGGGACGAGGTGAGAGTGCGCCTCCGGGATGAAAGGTCCTGGGCTTTGAAGGGCATATCCAGCGGGGGGGTGTGGGGGGTGGTGGGAGGTGTTCAACCTGGGGCTCGTGACGCGAGGGCTCGCGGTGCGCATCGGGACGAGATGGCTCGCGGTGCGCATCGGGACGGCACTGTGCGACGGTGGGGTCGCCAACATGAGCTGCAGCGGTAGCAGCAGCGAAGGCCGTTTGTGCGTCCGGTGGGGCGTAGTCGGGCTGGGGATGCTCAAGCAGGGGGAGGTTGTGCACGTCGTGGCCGTCCCGAAAGGGTTCGAGCTGCGCATCGTGGCGGCGCTGAGCGACAAGGGTGTCCGGATTAGCAACCGCAGCAGCAATAGCAGCAACGTCGGCCGACTACGAGTCGAGGCGAGCGTTAATGAGCGCCATTTGCGTAAGGACCAGCGCGAGAGGATCCGGGGTGGGTTCGAGAGTTCTCTGCTTAGAGCTTGGGTCAGGGGAATCGGGAGGTGAAACAGGCGGAGAGTCGGCAGAGCGAGTTTTCGGCGCCATTTCGACAGAGGGCGAAAAAGAAAGAGCAGAATAAAAAAGTGGCAGCGGTGAAAACCGCTAGCCGGACTCGTGCCTAACAGTGGTTTCAGAGAGACGGCCTCATGCCCGCCGACCCCTCGGCCTGACGCCCCGGGGTGTCTCAAAGCACTTTTTCTGTATCCTCCACCCAATGTGGGGCACAAGTCGAGGCCGAGGCCATGACAGATGGAGCGCTGCGCTGGCGGCTGAGTCGCTAAGACTATATTAAAATAAAAAAAGGTAAGCTAGGGCTGTCGTGCAACCTGTGGATGCGTATTCACCCAATAGTGCGCCCCCCTTTCTCCAGCTTGGACATGTGTGCACCCTGTCCACACACGACGAGGGCGTCGGTGTGGGTGGCTGTCTATCGCCGTCGAGTAGCTGACTTAAGAGGGGTGGTGGCGGGTTTTAAATCGCAGTTTATATTGGCGATACCGCCGACTACAAGGTGAAAGTACCAAGTGTCAATAGAAACTTGCCTTCTGCGGGAGAGCTGTCGACCGGAGCTCGCCGAACCAGGTTGTCGCGCGTGAGTGACGTGAGGCGGGGGCCCATAACCTATTGAACCATGCAAACACGGGTAGTGTGGAAGATAACTCACGCAAACGTAGTTACAGTCACAGTCACGCAAATAGGACAGTCACAAAGACAACTAGCCTACATGCGTGGTGTCGGGACAACAGAAGTGAGAGAGCTGTAGCCTAGCGACGGCTTTGTACCGAGTCAAACATTTTATCGGTATGTCCGATCTAGACATGTACTAATCATATCTAGAGTAGCTTACAGTAGCTATCTGCAACTAATACGTATATACGGTATTACTTTCAACAGGGGCCCAAAGACAGCAACCGGTTTTTATTGGTATTGTTGTAAACAATTTCATTTAATTCATTTCAACGTGCCGCTACCGGCGAGTTACCGATAAGAAGCGGTTCCGAATGTACAACGTAATGTACTATTCTGACATGTAGGGGGAAGAACTGTCCACGGGCGAATTAGCCGACGCATGAGAGCGACCGGCGAGGAAGAAGCAAGGCCAACAAGGCCATTAGGAGCATGTAGGCACGCACAAGCATAGGCCGGCGCTCGTGTTGACGCCCCTCTTTCGCAGTGGGAAAGCTAAGCTCCTCGCTAAGTTAGGTGAGCGTTGCGGCGTTGCCTCGGGAAAAAACAATAACAATACTAATTATAGTACGCAAGGGCCGAATTTTCGCGGGTCGGTCGTTAAAAACCATATCCGGTCGAGAGCATCGGTAGGGTGAAGGCTGGGTAAGACAGGAAACAAGGTGGGGCGAGCGTGGCGCCGGGCGCTTTACATACGCTCTTCTCATTTTTACGTGGGAGATGGTAGGACAGTCGCGGACAATCAGCTCGAAGGCGAAGCGTGGTGTCTGTTGGACGATGAATTACTAGCGTGGCGCCGAGCGCTTTACGCACGCTCTACTCTTTTTTTACGTGGGAGTAGGTAGGACTAGCGTGGCGCCGAGCGCTTTACACACGCTCTTCTCTAGTGTAACTTGGTGGAGGGCCCATAACCTTTTAGAGTTGGGAACGGATAGTTACACGGAGGTCGTGCCGGCCCCACAAGGGGGCCGGCTGTGGTGACTAGAAAAGTGAGAGGAGAGAGATGGCGGCCGGCGAAGGCACCGGCAGGGCCGGCCGGCCGCCACTAATAGGGAATAGAGTACCGCTAATAGCATAACACTAAGTACTAGGATGACAAATAGCTACCTTGTACATAAGTACTAGGAAACGGGATGCTAGTGCTAACAGTCCGTCCTAGCAATGTTTTTGTTGTTTCTTGCACCCAGGAAAGGGCCATGCACAAGCATAACAAGGCGTGCATGATCGCAAGTGACGTTGTAAGCCACTGTCGGATGGTTCTCCTTCCCTTTGTAGGCTGGCACATTCGGGGCATGGCAGTTGTCCCACGCGAAATGCACACCGTCCATACTACCTACGCAACCAGGCAGCCCAAGCAAGGAGTACAAACTCTCCACGCTTCCCAACTCCGCTTTGTCGCTAGGCATGTGCACATTGTCAGCGAAGGATTCTTCTACCACCCATCCAGTAAACTTGTGAAAAAACTTTGCAAGCACATGTTTGGAGATGCCACTCTCTCTAGCCTCACGCCATCCATATGACAGCCCAACGCCATAACCCCCATCGTCGCCAATATCTTAAGCGTGAGAGATATAGGCGTAGCACCCCTTTTCTTTTTCTTGCGGCCCGGCATGTCGTCGCGGAATCTGCCGGAGTCGTAGGCGGCTTCCACTATGTCTTGATACAACTCGAAAGGGACTCGGAAAGTCCGCCAGAACTCCTGGTACATGGTGTTGTCGACGTCGCCATCCCTCATGTCACTTGTGTTGAGGTACTCGGTCTTGTGCATACACGGCGACTCCTTTGTACGCAACGGCCATGCCTTCATGTCTTTCAGCCACGTCCTTCTCGCTTTGCCCTTCATCTTTCCGGGGCGACGTCCTCCACGGCTACCTTGAGGCAACGCTCGCCCATTAGCCACTTCCGCACGCTGCTGCGAGCGACGCCTTCTCATAAACCACTACGCTGCGGTAGCGGCCGCGAGCGCAGTTGCTTGCAAAGAGTTCCCGGCGGACGGGTCCGTACCCATCACCACATCTAGCGCGGGCGGACCGGCATTGACGAGTGCCGCCAAGCAAAAAAGCATGGCTGCGGCCCCTACAAGCGTGGTGCGCCTCAGATTCACCATCGTGGAAAGGACGGGGGTGCGGGTAGGTGTGTGAGAGGGTGTGTGCGGGCGCGATGGCTGCGCAGAAAAGGCCGTAGAAGCCCGATATAAAGCCCGTATGCACTGCGGTCCGAGCCGTGTACCGGCCGAGCCGTGTTCCTGCGAGGCGTATACTTTTTTCTTATTGGAATAATATAAAGGCTTATTAAGACGCGTGAATAATATAAAGGCTATATTGATCCGCCGCCACCGCATGCGCATGTGCGGCTGAGCTTGGGTCGGGAGCCCGCGAGCACGGAACTTGGTAGCGGTGAGCGTGACGCCTGCCCGCCTATTCGTGTTTGCTTTTGTCTCGGCGCTCTCCTACGCTGTGGCATCGCGCGGTACCTATACATAAAGTTCTCCTTTTTATCGTCCGCGGTCACTCGCCGTCGGCGGCTCCGGTGCGTTTTATTTGTACCGTCGCTAGCGTGAACCTCCCGGGATCGTTTATTCGTCGCTCGACCCGTGACCGGGTACAACTACCCGTACCGCCCCTATTATCGGCATCCTCGAGACCCTTGGCCGCTACCGGTACCGCTACAACTTTCGCCCGCGCGTGGTCATCCCCTTCAGCAAGGCTCAAGGCATCGGCACGCGTCATCGCTATCCGTGTACGGGTACTGCAACTTCAGTACTGCTCTCAGCCCGCTAAGTTCATTCTAATCGCTACCCGTACTCGGAGCCCGCTATTTGCAAGGTCATCCTTTATCGCTGGGCGCCTCACTACCTACGATACGGCGTTGTATGACGGAGTTTCCATCCGACTCTTGCGGCGGTTGGTACACGGGTACCAAATAGCTTCTTTGCTCTTTTCTTGAGCATCTCCATCGCGGGCTCCAAGGCTCTCCACTACAAGCACCGCGAGGGTAGAGGCGCGACGGACCGGCATCGAGGAGCCCACCACGTCGGCGGAGAATCTTCCCTCCCAGGCACGCCACACCGCCACCTCGGGCGACTTCCGGTATAGTCCACGCCACATACCCCCCCCCCCCCCCTTCTTCGACCCCGCGTGCTCTACTTATTTTAGGACGCGACACACGTGCCACCCCGGATGGCCGCCGCGGCGACCCGGCCGGGACATAGTCATCGGCGTCCTCCACCGCCACCTCTAGGCCGGTCGCCCGGCGGCGGGGCCGGGTCGCGCCCTATGGCCCCCGCTCCGGGTGACCTTCCGACATCATCACCTAATGCTCAAGCGCCTTCGCATGCCTTACGACCTGGAAGTACTCCGTCTCGGTTTTTACCCCCCACTCCCACAATGCGCTCCCCCGCTCCTTTGAGGTGCGTTAGTTGCTCCGCGTCGTTCCCGACCCTTCAAGCGCTATGCGCCCACCTAAATTCCCCCTGCGACAACGTGCATTTTTGCGCCCGACAATTGCCCAGTTGTGGATGCCGATCGCCACCTTCTCGCGCCGTGCACTTTTTGCGGACGATACTTTCGGAGCGGTGGCCTTAGTAGACACCAACATTCTTGCTCTCACCGTACTTCTACGCCCTCCCAACCGCCGGCATGCGGTGCTTCGCTTCCGCGCGGTCGGCCGTCCCCGCCGCATCCCCAATCCTTGCCCCCCGCCGTCCAATGGTGCCTTGACCATGGGGCCACTGGTGGGGAGAACTCCAAAGCCTTCTTCGAGTCCTACCTCCTTTCTTTCCGATCTAGTACGTCCTCGAACGGCGTCCCCCCTTCGGTGGTACGCCTCGTCAAGCCGGTCTTCGAGGAGCTCGTCGGTTGCGTTTTGTCTTTCCGCGGTAGGGCTAGCCAAGGGGCTTCCGCGGAAGCGGCTTGGGCGGCGTTGCTTTTATTTCCGTGCTTAGTTTTGCGCCCCATGGCTGATTTCACTTCCGCGGGGCATCTGCCCCCTGATCCAGTCGCTGATTACCGCGACAACCGCTTAGCCCATTGGGCGTCAGGAGATCTCGATACATTGTTTTCCGCCGCTCGCGCTCACGCATCCCTTACCAATGGGCGGGCATCGCCACCTACCTCACTTCCGAGGGCCGGTACCGACCCCATCTCCCCTTCGCAACCCTTTCATAATGGCGTCTCGGCCAAGGTCGCCCACCGGGCGGCTAATCTAGCTGCGGTTGGGGAGTACCGTCGTGCCATGGAGGCCCTAAGCTCCAACCCCGTTGCAAGTGGTCGAGGGGTGCACGAGGAATTATCACGGTTGCACCCACAAGATGATGACGACCTCGCGGACGTGTTGCCGGATCCCTTCTCCCTCCCTCGTATCAAACTCCGCGCTTCGGAAGTTGATATCATGGAGGTCGTTGCTAGATGCCCTCGAAAGTATAGTCCTCACGTCGACGGTTGGAGGTTTGAAACTCTTCGCGCGTTGGGTACCCCTTGCACTCTCACCGGTTTAGCCGAAGCCATCGTGAATGCAGAAGTTCCACCAGGCGTTGCCTCATTCCTCGCCTCTGCCACACTTATCCCGCTAGACAAGCTTGATCCCGAACAAAGACGCGCACAAGAGCAAGAACTTCGCGACCAAAAGGGGACGCTGCGCCCGATTGGAATTGGCTCCGTTCTAGTTCGTTTTGCGAATCGCGCGCTTCTCGCCGTAATTGGTGACGGAGTGTCTCAATGGTTGGCTGCTCGGCACCA
This sequence comes from Tetraselmis chui, assembly GCA_026401115.1. Lineage (NCBI taxonomy): Eukaryota > Viridiplantae > Chlorophyta > Chlorodendrophyceae > Chlorodendrales > Chlorodendraceae > Tetraselmis > Tetraselmis chui. The sequence continues at coordinate 55,687 of JAPMLY010000603.1, forward strand.
ATTTGGGGTCGGCGTCCGCGGCGGGGCTAAGATCGTACAATTCATGGTTCGAGCCGCGCTTGACGCTTCACCGGACTGGGCGGACATGCAAGGCGACGCATCCAACGCGTTCAACGAGTTCTTGCGGCGTCCCTTGTTTGAGGAGTTGTCAGTAAATCCCGCGCTTCGACCGTTGCTCCGCGTCGCTACTATGTTGTATGGCCGTCCATCTACCTTGTACGTTTACGACTCATAAAATGCTCACGGCCCGGCCATGCGCATCCCGAGTACCCGTGGAGTCCATCAAGGTTGCGTTCTCGGGGCCATGTTCTTCGCAATAGTTGCCTCCCGGGTATACAAACAGTTGGCTGCGATTGCCCCGAACGAATCCGTTGTATGCTGTTATTCTGATGATGCTCACTTCTTGGGACCCCCTGCTTCTCTCGTGGCTATTGGCGACGCTATGCCGGAGGCGTATGCTAGCGTTGGCCTCACCGTAACCATCCGCAAAAACTGTTTGTATTCCCCTTTGGGTGTCGGTGATGCTTTCGATAACTTACCCGACGGCCAAATCATGCGGGGAGTATATGTCTCCACGGAAGGGACGAAAGTATTGGGGGGCCAATGGGTACATCCGATTTTGCTCGAGACGTGTTCGAAACGGCCTTAAGTAAGTATGAGGCCTACGGCGAACGTCTAAGGGGTCTAGCGGCTCACCGGCACACTCACACTGCGCTTCGTATCCATCAACACTGCAACCGCCGCTTCGGACACTTTGCCCGTACAGTCCCCCGAGGTCTTGGCAGGGGTGAGGGCTACGGTGACACCGTCGTAACATTCCTCGAGCGCGCTGACAATGCCACCCTAGATGTGGCGGCTGAGATATTGGGCCTTCCCGCATCTAGCCTACCCAGCAACACTCGCTCCGAGATGTCTCTTCCCATACGTTTCGGCGGCATGGGGGTGGGGGATTTGGCTGCCTTGGCGGATGCGGCCCATGTCGGAGCGGCCGGTTTGGCAGTGGGCTCAGCTATTCGTTTCCTTACAACACAAGACGCTCGCGTGCGCGGGGATTCCCAAGACGATGTTCCAATGGAGCAGACCATGTATGGACGATTAGCGAGTGCTATGACCACAGCGGTGTCCCGTAGGCATGGTACACCGGACGGAGACGACGGCGATAACGAACCCATGTGGTCGTTAGAACTCGCTTCGTCGTGGGCGCGCTTGGACGCTGCGAGCGGTTCTCACGCTCTCGCCGAGTCTGAACCCTTGATAACCACAGCCTTAGCGATGCTCCCCCCGAAACGTCCAACGGTGGCTCGCGCCGGCTGCGTTGCCGAAGCCCGATCAAACAACGAGCAGATTGCCCAGTCCCTTGATGGCCTACCCTCGCTCGTCCCTCTTTCTGCGTTTGCCACGGACATCTTTCCAAAGCTACAAGCCGACATCAGTGAGCGCGTCAACTTGTTTCGCTTCGCGAAGCTCGCTTCCACGTTTTCCAACCGCGCTCGGCCGGAGTCTAGGCGTTTTCTATCTCGCCTCGGCCACGGCGCCCTTGCGTTTTTGGCTTCGGACCCGCCTACTTCGGTCGCCTGGGCGAGCTCCGTGACAAGTTCCCTGAGCACTACGACGCAGTTTTCCGCGTCGCGGTCTGTCGCATCTTCGGCCTACCCTCATCTCGCATCCTCTCTTCTCTACGCTCCCCCACTGCTTGTGCTTCTTGCCATCTCTCGGTTCAAGCTATGCGGGGTGCGTTCTCGTCGGCGGGTGTTGACATGTCGGATAATGCGTGGGCCACTGCTTTTGCGGACCATTTGGCTCGTTGCGGCGGAGATGCTTCGGTCCACACCGCTCACTCTTGGTTAGTGACGGCCCTTGCGGAAATCATCTCCGAGGTTCGTGGCGCACTCGGGGTTGGCGTCGAGGTTCTCACAGATCCCACGATGTTAGTTCAACTCCCCAACGGCAACGACGGTCTCCCCGCGGATGTGGGTGTCTTGCACTATCACGGCATCCGAGGCTCAAAACTTGCCCTTGATGCCGTGGTTTCCGGTTTGTTCGGCGTGTCTAGCCCCCCGTCACCCGAAGTCGCTCTCCGCCATGCTGAGAAGACCAAGTTCGAGAAGTACTCGGAGGGGTTGAGGAGTCGCCCCGACATCCGCTTCATTCCCTTTGCAGTCACGGAATTTGGTACTCTTGGCGGCCACGCCACGGCTTTCTTGACGGAGCTAGCCAAGCAGGCAGCCGCATCTAAAGGGATGCACGTGGGCAAGTTGTTGGCCTCCTGGCGTCGAAAGGTCTCTCTCGCCGTCCATGTTGCTCACGCGGACAACGTCTTGCGCGGTTTGTCCGCCGCTGCGAACGGCACGGAGGCCGCTTCTTCCTCGGCTGGGATGCCTTCTCCAGCCACGGCGCTCTTCACCCGCGCCATGGGCCGCAAGCGTCCCCGTGCTTCCTCGAGCGGCGCGTGAGGCGCCGCTTGTCGCCTCCACGTGTTGCATTCTCGGCGTGGCTTAAGAGTTTTCTTAGTTTAATCTGCTAGGTTTATGCACAATGTAGTGCTTTCCTTTCGCTGTGCTTTGGATTCCGTGATCCTCTTGTCACTCTTGCCCTCTTGTTTCCCCTCCCACTTTCCCTGTCCGTGCTCATCTGGTTCTTCTTATAAGCAATATAGTTTAGTAAGACGACAATATATGTACTGGTACTACCGGCGGTTTATTCCTGCTGATGTAATGCACCCCGTACGGGAGGAATTGGTTGCGGTGATCATCGATCGGTACCTTATAGCACGGCCTGCAGCAGCAGCGCAATTACTTGTAGAAATTCAAAACCCTAATCAGGTGACTGCGATCAAGCTCTGATTTCACGGACCAATTGACGTAATTTGTTCAGGAAACCCTAGCATGACGTGGTGCGCCGATAGCGCCGTAGTCGCGACTGATGGGCAACTAAAAAAGGACAGCAGGCCGCTGTACTAACAAATCTCGTCCAGCTGCTGTACAATGAACTCCATACACAGCGGAGGGTGCGCAGGGACCGAGTCAACCGCCTCAAAGATTATAAAAGACGCACACCGACGTAAAGAGCCAACACAAGACAGATTCTTCCAGCTCACCTGTGCACTACGCGGAAACCTTCACATATTCGGGCGCGTCGGCTGTTATTATTGTTGTAGCTGAACATGGTATCTACCACCGACTACGATGACTGCGGGCTCGCCAGCCGTATGTGTTGCGGACGGGATGACGTTCGGGATTTTTACCAGTTTCGAGAAGTCGTCGGCTTGGGAGCTTTCTCGGTTGTCCGGAGTGCTGAGCATAAGGAAAGCGGAACGGTGTATGCCGTCAAGAGTTCTGGCCCCCGGGGAAAAGTTGAACGCGATGAGGCGCTTGTCGAGGTTGATATACTGTCTCAGTTAAATCATCACGCCCTGCTTCGGCTACACGACTGCTTCGAGGGGGCGCAAGGGGAGGTGCATATCGTGACCGACTTCGTAGCAGGGAGAGATCTTCTAGCTTGCGTCACGGAGCGGGGGACGTACGCGGAAGAGGACTGCCGGGTGATAATGTCCAACGTGCTTTCTGCGCTCGACCACCTCCACTCGATGGGAATCGGGCACAGGGACCTAAAAGCGGACAATGTCGTGCTCGGGGACGGAGACGACATCGCACACCTAAAGCTCGTCGACTTGGGGCTAGCAAAGCAGCTGACCGATAGAGCCCCATTTTTCGAGGACGCCTGCGGCACACCGGCGTATGCTGCCCCAGAAATTCTGCAGAAGAACCCCCGTTACGGCACGAGCTGCGACGTATGGAGCGCGGGCGTCTTGCTATACCTGTTGTTATGCGGCGAGCTTCCTTTCGAGTCGAAGACGATGGGTGGCCTGGGGCGCAAAATTCGTGCCTGCGACTACAGCATGAGTGACCCGGCGTGGCAACTTGTATCAGACGAGGCGAAAGGCTTCGTCAAGCAATTACTCACTCTCAACCCTTCTCACCGGCCAACCGCCGCCAAAGCACTGAAGCACCCTTGGCTGATGGGTTGGTGAAAATATGCTATAAGCTGTCAGTGTCCGGTTTAGCCGGAAGATCTTTGTGGGCCCCTCAGCTACGGGGGTTTATTATTGTCCTTTAGTACGTAGCTAGCTAGGCACAAGCCATATCTAGATTTCGTACTTGCATATATGGTCTGTATTCTTCGGCAGCTTTGAGATATCCCGAGCTATCAATAAACGAGTAAGTGTCTGCTGCGTGTATTCATAGCGATGGTTGAATAAGTGAGGCGTCTCCCGCCGAGCAAGGCAAAAGTGACCGATTTCAATATTTTTCGACGAGAGTATTCTGTAATAATACTATAAAGCTTGTTCGCTGACGCACACGCAGTGGCGGTGACTTGTCTGCTGCTTCAACGGTTCTTCGCTACCAAACCTGGTGAACCGGTGCACCGTCTACCCGCGTCCTGCTCTCTGCATTATCATGCACCCACCAGAGAAGCCCTCTGACGACATGTGTGATGGAGAGTGTTCAAACACAAGTAACTGGCCACAATACAGGATATTCGGCGGGTGTTGCAGCTGTAAAGGTACAGGTGCAGATATTCAGCGTGTTTTATTCGGCAATAATATATTGTCATTACTTACATTTACGCGTACTGTAGGAATTAAGAAATATTTGCGACGGAATAGTTACATACAAGGTCATGAGCAGATATATTAGGGTCGTAGCGATGGTGAAAAGCGGGTTACCTGCCAGTCCCATATCCCAGGGATGCACACAAAAAAACGGATGTGTACGATGCAGGATCACTGTTAGCCCGTGGAATAAGAAGGCGTGCCTCACAGTATCAGCACTGCCCTTCTGCGAAGCATCGCGGGTTTAGGGTTTGCCTCTCCAGCAGCAGCAGTAGACATATCGCTAAATGCATGAAGCCCTAATTAATTCTCTTTCGTAACCTACGGATACATGTACCTGTACTCCTGTACGAACTCCTGATTCATCAATGGACACGTGTCATTCAGGGTTTCTAGGATGCTTCAAGAGTAGGTCGACGTCAATTGATTGTCGTGATTTCACTATAATTAGAAAAATGATAAAAAACTATATAACTAGCGTTTGAAATTAATTACAACAATACCGACTTAACGGCTGCTGTCTCCGGGCGCCGCCACCTGTGATCAGACCTACATTGCAGGTCGTCTCTTGCTTCGGATGTACGCCATGTAATTGCTAATCGCGATCTCTCCATTGGCAGTAACAATATCGCCTGAAACACATCCTTACACGTAAATAATTTTGTTTTTTCTTCTAAAATCATTTATATGGAAAAAGTAAGTGCCGGGTAGTTAGGGTTTCCCTCCCTGCTTGTCTCTTACCTGTACATAGTTTAAGGCCGGTTCTTAGATGAACTTAGCCACCATCCGCGAAACCATCCGCGAAATTTATATGCAAAAAGGCATGAAATAGGAAATGTCGCTATTCCGCACGATACGTGGCTGCTCTAGCCGCTGCGAGGGCGATGATCAGCCAAGTTGGCCAGCCTAAACTTGTCGAGTCGAGCCTACATTACCTCGGCTCTTGTGCGACCCCGATCGTGTCGGAGCTTGGGGGGGGGGGGGGGGGGGCACGCAAAAATAACCCTCTCGCTCATGTCATCGACGGCCACTTCTCGGTCCACGTACACCCTCGTCCGAGATAACCGTTGCTCCTCCCGTCGCAGCTCGCCACCCAGCCTAATCTTCCTTCCTCCTTCGGGGGCTGGGAAGAAGAGCAGAAGGACAAAGTCTCGGACGGTGTCCGGCTGGAGTTCTTGCCTCCGTGTCATAGATTTTCTCATGTCCCTTATCCTTTGCCGTATTTTCCAACATGTATTTGATCGCGATGTGTCCGTCCGTACCCTCCCCCGGTGGTTTACGCTGTTACGGGGGCGCATGTACGAGCACTGTGCCGTTGTGATAACCCTAGGCACTCTGCCTAAGGTTGTCTATCGATAACTAGGTACAATCTAGGGGAGGGGTTGGTCGAGCACATGGATCGAAGCGCCATTCTCAAAATATGATAGTTATGGAAATTTGTTTCGCAAGCGAAACCATCCGTACATGGCTTTCCGGCGGCGGCAGATCATGAGGACCTCCGCCGTTAGACCGTGCCGCTCCTCCGGCTGCGACTCAACTACGGCATACTTCGCGTCTTCGCGTCATGCCTCGCCTCCCCGTGAGGTTCGACATCCACATGGCCATCCTTCGTCCAACGAGCGCCCTTTCCGGCTGTTCGCCAATAGCTCAAACGCTCGCCTTCCGCCGCAGATCCGGCCGTACCTTTCCAACCGCCGAAAAACTCCTGAGATAATGGTCTCGCACGATGATCATGATAGTATTCAAGGGACATGTAGTCTTGGAAAAACATGCCGTACAAGCCGAGCGGGAGATCTTAGCGCTTGTGAACATATATAGTTTATAAAAGCCCTCCGTACCGGGGCTTCTTGATCGCGCGGATTGCAATGCCGGAGCCTTTCTCAATCCCTTACCTGAGCATGCCGTACTACGGGGTTGCTTGCGCCAACCACGGGGAGGTGGAGGTGTATGCAGGCGGGCCTTCGAGAGCACCCACCTCCGGGGCCGCCGGCCATGCGCCGTAGGTGGGCGCCTAGGCATCTTGTGCTTTTGACCGTTAAAAGTGCGGTGATGTACAATCAATTCATCGCGAGTACGAGTAATAGAGTATATTCGTGCGACTATGCAATTTGAGACGATACAACGATTTGAGATTCAAGATCTCAAATCGATGCTCACATTGCGTAAGCCGCCACCTATCCCGGCGGCTCGTGATACCAAATCGCTATTTCGTCACCGTATATATAACGATTTGAGCACGTACGGCATCACATACGGGTTGTATTGTATATTGACTTCATCGTACGGCTCTCGGCAAAGACACAATAACGGTAATGTTCCATGGCGTTGTGGGCTAGTAGGGATGGACGGTATGGCCACAGTCGCAACATCATTGAGACCAATGTGGAGCCCCGTTAGGCTTGCTTGCCCTTTTGGGATATCGTAGTGACAATCCTTAGGTGATGGAGTTGGCGATAACCGTATAAGGCTAGGGATAATCCATCGATACATCGTCGATAGTATCATAATCACCCGTTGATGGTGTCGTCGATGTGCTATGTTGTGAGATCGACATCGACATGATGACAAGGGTGCCAATGTCAATGCCATCAATTACCAAAACCTTTAGAATGTGTCAATTATCAAAGCCCGATGTGAAGATATATCGTCCAAAATATCCATACACCGGCGATCAACAATCCAAGATATCAATACCATCAATATTGACATTTCAAAATATCACTACCATTTACATCGACAAAATTCACTTGATCCTTGGCCTTATAACCATAGCCCTAGTCTCGACTAGAGGTATACCGAGGTTGGCTACCAAGTCAGAGGCCTCGATCATGCGGCCATCGGACCCCCAATGGTGAAAGTTTGTTTGTGGATGGACGGGAAACTCTCGCGTTGGCGACCATGTAAATGAATGTAGCCAAAAGCCGTGAAGACGGCAATACGGTCGCCCAAGGGGAAGGCCAATTGGAAGTCGACGAGGGCGTCGATGGGGTAGTGGGTGTACTACGCGGGGACGATTTCGATTCGGGCAATGTCGATGATGCGAGCGCACCCCCCTCCGGGCCGTAGCATGTGCGCGGCCGGCGAGCGGCCCTTATCTTATGTGATATATCTTATATTAAGTACTAAAATCAACCCACCCAATCATGCACCCACTCCGACCGCAAGCCGCCGCATGAAGCACTATTGCGCATAGTAGCCGGGCCACCCCCTACACCGCCGCTTTGGCCTATATCCCTAATTCCCTTAACCATCCCCTTGACAAGTCATGGTGACCGAGGTGTAGGATATACAACATACCGCCTATAGTTCACGCCGGTGGATGCGGTGAAGGATGAGCAGATTTTGTACGTCCATGCCGAGGCCTTTTATCTATCACGATTAGCCCGTAGTTCTTTTTGCTTGTCGTTCCTTGTACTTTTGTAATCATTCTTTCTCTGTATTTTGTATACACAAACCTTAGGTCTCTCACTATTCCATGGAGGCCCATAGTCGTGATACTTATTTTTCACACACACACACACACACACACACACTTTCTTCTCTCTCATTCTGTATTTTTGTAATTATACACACTCTGTATTTTTGTGTGTCTCACTCTGTATTTTTGTAAGCCCAGAAATAATGCTCCTGTACCCATCGTAGCGATGCGCAGTCGTCAAAGACGTATCCTAATCCCAGTTCCAATAAGTGCCTGTACACCAAGTCCATCTTTTCCCAAAATAAAAAATATCGCATTTGTAGTATCAAAACCCAATCGAGCTAATGATCAGTGGACACACCGAAAGACAGAGTGACAGAAAGACACAGAAACAGATTTTAGCAATTCAATGTGGTAGGATTGATGCGACGTCGTCACGAAACGGGATGAGCTGGTAGTGATGACAGAAAAACTCCAGAAGCACCAGCAAATAAAAACCCGATCCAACAAATAAATACTGTTATTGATTGGAGGGCAGTGCTGGTGCTGTGGCATGCCTTCATGTTCCTCGGGCTAAGGTTTTTTCCTCCTTTTTTTTTTTTTTTTGCTTGGTGGCCTCCACTGCTTTTTTTCTTGTAAGAAAATTTTAATATTGTTATTGATTTAGGGATAATTCAGTTCTCCATCTCCGACAAGAATCCCCGACGATGATACAAAATCCTCATGTCACCACAGTATCTGTCTTTGTTTCCTACAAAAGGCTTGCCAACATGGTCGCCGTTTTCCTGGTGCTGCTATTTTTTGTCCACCCCGCCAATCTATCGCTGATGTAAGACCGCCAGCAACCTTAGCGATAGCGACTACCAAATATAAAAATCTTTGGCATAGCGACATTAAGCCGCGATTCGTATTAGAGGAAGATTCGCCGGTGGAAGATTCCGGTATCCCGTACAGTTTGAGATTCTACGCCGAATCTGGGTGGCGGCTGGGACCCAATTCGTATTTCACAGGTAAGATTCTGTGTATTATTACGGGTACTTTCATATGTACCGATGCCGCAAGCGCCGCGCCCACCGCGCATACCGCCTCGCAAACCTTCCAGTTCCACGGGCACCGCGGATCGTTAGAAGTGCCCCCAAGGGATCCTGAACCTGCGCGCAAATGTCTAAAGAAGTGGGACATGAAAGGTGGGAAGTGATATGGATAGATGCAAGAACGTTTCCTCCGATGAGAACTACGGAAGGCGCGGGTGGGAAAGGGATGATGGGGCAACGACGACATACCAACACCCTCCGAGGAGACGCTCGCTCGCTCTCCGCCAACGTCCATAGCGCACCTCTTTTTACCGCCGCGTGCTCATAGGACTTGGGTTGCTTGAGGGTAGAAGAGGACTTCCACTATAATGAAGGGATCTGCCGCCAATTGCACTCGCTCGGTGGCTAGTTCAGCGATAGAAGGCATTTTGATTCTCTCGCCCGCACGGATATTTTCTGTACATGATGCGGGTAATATTCGGCCCAAGCAGAATAATCCATATGGCAAGATTCCAAACCGAGATTCCGGAATCTTGCCAGTATCTGAGATGGAAAAAAGCAAGATCGAAGATTTTTCTTCCCATCTTGTTAATACGAATCGGGTATAAATCCATTATTCTCGGGGGGAGATACAGAATACGAATCGCGGCTTTAGTAAGATAATATTAATTCCAGCTCTCATCATCCTTCAGTGCCGCCGGCAATATTTTTGCGTCACCTTCCTGCGATAGTGGTAATACTTTTTATAATCCGTACGCATCCTAATAAACGACGTCAAATGTGTTGCGACCAAAATCTACTAGAGGGGCTAATCTATATTTTCGCGTGGCCGCCGCCGTTCCTAGGGCTGCGCGCGTTTAATATAAATCTGCAGCTGCAGATTTTTGTACCGGATGCCGTGTACGAATGTTTTATCGCGACATCCACGGATCCGCGGCACATCTTGACACTGGTGTTTTATTTATTAAATCTGTACCCGGAGATCGAAAAAATCTGCGGATTTGATTGTGCGGACGCCTCGGGCGCCCGCAGATATGGCGAAAAATGTGCGAAGCGGCTGCACATATCGGACGAACGATCCGCACATTTTAAAGGTACTTAAAAGATAGTATTATTCGGTATCGGTACGCGCTCCTTGCCGCAGTTCCTTGCTGCCCGCAGTGCAAGAACGGGGCGCAACACAACAGCGGGGCAGTCGGTCGATGACACCCTTCGGACTTCAAACGAGTGCAAGCGCTCGCCAAAATATCCGCACGCGCGCCATCATCAGTCAAGAGCAGGTAAAAGACTCAGTTAGTCGACGTTTGCGGGTATCGGTGAAGGATCGGGAGTCCGAGCATGACCATGCGGAAGACGAGAGCTTTGGTGGAAGGTCTCACGAAGCGCGACATATAACCCAACAAGTGCACATAGAGAGGCGCACAAAAGGAAGGCACGTACGGTGTGTGCGAGGAGGGTGAGGAAGGCGGCGGTGAGGAGGTTGGTCAAAGCCGGCTCAATTGGCACGCCGACGAGGATAACGCATGGTTTTGCGCGGCCATCGCTCCAAAAATTTTCACCTGCAGCGCACCCGCCTACCCGGTACCGCGATGGCTAACGCAAAGGGTACCCGCTTGGAGTGCGCGGGCATGGCGGCGTCATGGCCTCACGGGAGGCAGCGATGTTTGTGTAATATGTATTTGAATGTAGCGGTTGCAACAACTACATGTATCTGCGGCTGCGGAAATATATAAAACGCGCCTTTCGAGTACCTCGTTTCCGGATGCAGAAAGACAAAAATATACATATCTACTGCACTTGTAGTATTTGTACGACTGTCTGCGGGAACGGCTACGGAGTTATATAAAACGTGGTCTAAATACCTTGATATTATCGATTGGTGAAAGTATTTGATTAATGAAGTGAGGTGATGCACGTACGCGCGTTAACACACACACACACACACACACACACACACACACACACACACACACACACACACACACACACACACAGCACACACACAGAGCTGTGTGTGTGTGTGTGTGTGGCGAGTATAGTCCTAATGCAATACATATGACTGTAGAACTCGTACATATCGCTACTAGTTCCATTCCGTAAACCCAAGGAAGTGTACACCCACACATGTATAACCATTGTAATTAGCTCAAGTCCCATTCATAGTAGTAGCGTGCTTTATGGTGAGATTAACTAAGCGACACGGCGCCCATGATCGCGTATGTCCGAGGCGGCAATCAACATGTCACATGAGACGATCTTCCGAGGGTTGCAAGACGCCTCAAGAATGAAGGCGAGCTATGCATGTGTGACGAGTAGGTTCATGTAACATTGCATTGCATGACAGTGTACATGTACTCGTTAATAAATCCAATTCGTACTTTTCCATCGGAAGGCCGTACACCGTGGGTACGTCGCTACTACAATTTAGCGAGGGTATTGCTGCGCAATATACTATTAATACTTCCCAGTACGTACATGTACGCACAATAAATCTACCTCTAGCTATACGACGCGTTGGACGAGGTTCCCAATGCAAAACGAGGTTTCCAATGTTGGGCAAACCGCGTCGCTAGTCTCTTGACAACGGTTGGAGAGCCCTAGCACCTGACACGTAGACCGATCGAGAGCAAGTGCAAGCTAGCTGTGCGATAACTATTTAAGCCTAGTGTTGAAGAGGGAGGTGACAAAACCATTTTAGCAATTCCTTTCTTCAATTGCAATATATTGTTAGTAAGCACTAGGAAGCAAACATCTTATCGTCTCTCCCGTCATCTCCACTTCCATCTATAGTGAAAGCAACATCAAGCAAAACATAACAGATTTGTGTCCGAAGTTAATTTTCAAAAGGCGAAATGCCAAACTAGTTCCGGAGCTCTTTGGTCGACCCACGCTTTCATTGTTTCTTGATTCTTTCGACGCTAATTGATTACTTCGAGATGGCTTTTGTTGGACTTGATCACTACGTGGTGGCCGTACTACATGTCGGAGGTTCGAAAGCCTCTAATATTAAGCTCATTTTACAGCTTGAACCCCGTACCGGTAAAACTTAGTTTCTTGCGTGTTTGATCTTGCATAACGAAGAGCATGTCGACGCAACCGTTTCTGAATTGTTCGAGGAAACGGGCCTACCTTACCTTGACTCCCGACGTCTTAACCCTGTTGAGTAACAATCCGGTTCGAGTGTCGCTACGTGAAGGGGTACACCATCTTGTTTACGTCTCCTCGGCATATGTTCCGGTACCCTACGTGACACCCAACTTACGCACTCATGCTAAGGTCGTGCAAAGTGTTACTGCCTAGTCGACCATTAATCATTATGGCTCTTACGTCGTTCTAGAACCGATTGACACTGACGGTCTTTCGCTTACGCAAACTAAGACCGAGCTACTTCCTTCAATTATACGTAAATCGAAATTACTTCACTTTGGTTGCGTGGCTTAATGGGAGACTTTTCGACGAGCTGTGACAACCAATCCGTTGCTTTGTCACGAGGACACGTCGTAACCGAGGCAGTTTCTTTTCTACCGTCGTAGTTCAATTGTCAACTCTAGTCTTGTGTGAATGTTAATCAGAGGCTACATCAACTAGTTGTGTGGAGAGACGCCGACTGATTTACGCATGGGAGTTCCGGCCTCTAAAACTTTCTTTGTTGTGTTGATCGTAACTCTTACCGAGACGCAACGTAAATTTTCCGTTAACGCCCCCTACCAATCAGGCCGTGACGCACGTGTACTTGAAGACTGACACGAGGCGCAACCTCAACGCTTCGTCATGCTTGGGATCAACGCCGACTCGTACAACGATGTTATGTGGGTATCGTCTCAATTCTCTAGACCTTTGAGCAGTTGGTGCTCAACCGTAATCATCATGCCGCTATTCCATACTCTTTCGACTCTCAGATGGAAGAAGTTCGCAACACATCCTTGCTCCCTAACATCCGGGATGACGCAATTTTTGTCTTGCTTGGACTTACGAAAGGGAACATGAGTAACGCCGACTACACTCAGTTTTTCAACGACTTTCTACGAAGGTCCCGCCAGCCTCTTACGGGTGATCTTCAGTGCGTTCGGTTCATCAGTGAGTTGGCTAATTTTCAACTACAGACGCAAGCCAAGTCCCATCGATCACAGCACAGCGACTTCACTTTACCCTTTGTGGAGATGCAAATTGTCTGAACGACCTCGTAAATGATTCGCCGCATTTGGGTCGTGCTACGCTAGTAGCTACCCAATCGACTACCCATGGAGGAGGATAACCCACTAGGAAGCGATATAGTGACGATCTAGTGGTCGAGGCGTCGAAACGTTGGCAACCACGTGAAGGATACGAGTTTGGACGAGGTCGTGGTCGTGGCAATGGAGCCCGTGGCCGTGGTCGAACTTCTCCAAACACTAGCCGAATTGGCTTCAACGCCATCGTTAGCGCTTTAACGCCACAAAAGCGCAAGCGGCATTAAGAAGAGGGCTATGCTTCAAGTGCCACAAGAAGGGGTATCGTGTCTATCACTGCCTAGAGCTTAAAGGCAATAAGGAGTTGATGGGCGGTCCGTCTTTACATGCATGATGGTGGCAAGGCCGCTCTTAAGTCGAGCTTGAGCAGCCGGCTACATCTACGGGTCATCCTGAGACGCTTCTAGCGACGGAGGTTGTCGAACCACACTCGAAATTTCCATAAACTACACTTGCGACACCTGCGAAATTAGTTGGAGGTCGTCGTCGCCAACAACCAAAAAGACATAGTCGTGGACATTTAACTAGACGTTCAATTGATTGGAAATTGGTTGACTCTGTACTCGAACCTCTACACGCATGATTTGACTTCACTTTGGAGGGTTGTGCTTATGACGAGGGTATTAACTCTCACGGTGACTCACCTCACTCTTCGCCGAGTGACTCGATTTTGGAGAGACTTGAGTGGGAAACGTGTAGAAGAAACTTGAAGAAAAGTGGGAGACTTGATGATGAAAGCGATCAGCGTTGCCAAGAAGGACCTCCGGGCGACGGAGCGAGCACTCACAAGACACATCCAGAAAGCGGAGAAGGGGATGATTGACACCGAGAAGGCAGTGGCGAAGGGAGACAAAGCTGCAAGAAAGGCAAAAGAAGCCATACCTTACGGTAACAAGAAGAGCGCTGTTGTTGAAGCTGTCGTTGCTGAGAAGGCAGCAGCAGCAGCGCAAAAAGCCTGGCAGCTCGCCACCCAAGCCATAAAAGAGGCTCGAGGGGAACTCCTCGTCATCTCCCAGCGGCGTTGCAACCTGCGGGTGAAGGAAGCGGACCTTCAAAAGCTCCGAGAAGCAGTGGCAGTAGTGGCACTTGAGGACGAAGATTCCGACGTGGAGGAGGTTGACGAGGATGAAGTCGCAAGCAAACAAGATAGTCACGACCCTAGCGCCGTGGCGCTGACGAACCTAGAGGCAAGATACGAGGCAGGGAAGGGGGACGTTCAAGCGGCTTGCAACTTAGCGGTCGAGGCAGCTGCGGATGCGTTGTGCGCCGCTGCGAGGGCGGTAATAGTGAAAGCGTTAGAGAGAGAGCGGAAGCAATCAGCCGCAACAGCGAACCGCGTAGCGGCTCGCGGGCCTGCTGCCGCACCGCTAGTAGACATAACTAACCTTGTTTGACTGCCTCTTGTCCGTAGACTTCGCTCTTGCCGGTCGATAGCACCACTATCTGCCCGGTGGTGACGTGCATGGTGGCGGATGTCAAGCCCGGGCTGGTGATATCGGGCCGTTGGAGACTGTTCCCAATTCATGTAATCGCCCGTTTTTTTTATCACCCTACCCTCCACCCTTTGGCCGGACCCAGCGCACTCAAAACACATAATTGTGTTGCAACTAATATATCCCTGGAAAGCTCTGGTCTGTAGCTTTCTGCCTGGCCAAGAAAATCCCGATTTGGATTAAAAATGGGCATTTCATGTACTAGACAAGGCTAAAATGTTCCAATATACCTAAATCCTCCTTACCGGCGGTTTATTCCTGCTGATGTAGGTAATGCACCCCGTACGGGAGGAATTGGTTGCGGTGATCATCGATCGGTACAGGTATAGCACGGCCTGCAGCAGCAGCGCAATTACTTGTAGAAATTCAAAACCCTAATCAGGTGACTGCGATCAAGCTCTGATTTCACGGACAAATTGACGTAATTTGTTCAGGAAACCCTAGCATGACGTGGTGCGCCGATAGCGCCGTAGTCGCGACTGATGGGCAACTAAAAGAGGACAGCAGGCCGCTGTACTAACAAATCTCGTCCAGCTGCTTTACTGTGAACCATACACAGCGGAGGGTGCGCAGGGACCGAGTCAACCGCCTCAAAGATTATAAAAGACGCACACCGACGTAAAGAGCCAACACAAGACAGATTCTTCCAGCTCACCTGTGCACTACGCGGAAGCCTTCACATACTCGGGCGCGTCGGCTGTTATTGTTGTAGCTGAACATGGTATCTACCGCCGACTACGATGACTGCGGGCTCGCCAGCCGTATGTGTTGCGGACGGGATGACGTTCGGGATTTTTACCAGTTTCGAGAAGTCGTCGGCTTGGGAGCTTTTTCAGTCGTCCGGAGTGCTGAGCATAAGGAAAGTGGAACGTTGTATGCCGTCAAAAGTTCTGGCCCCCGGGGTAAAGTTGAACGCGATGAGGCGCTTGTCGAGATTGATATACTGTCCCAGTTAAATCATCACGCACTACTTCGGCTACACGACTGCTTCGAGGGGGCGCAAGGGGAGGTGCACATCGTGACCGACTTTGTAGCAGGGAGAGACCTTCTAGCTTGCGTCACGGAGAGGGGGACGTATGCGGAAGAGGACTGCCGGGTGATTATGTCCAACGTGCTTTCCGCGCTCGACCACCTCCACTCGATGGGAATCGGACACAGGGACTTGAAAGCGGACAATGTCGTACTTGGGGACGGAGACGACATCGCACACCTCAAGCTCGTCGACTTGGGGCTAGCAAAGCAGCTGACCGATAGAGCCCCATTTTTCGAGGACGCCTGCGGCACACCGGCGTACGCTGCCCCAGAAATTCTCCAGAAGAACCCCCGTTACGGCACGAGCTGCGACGTATGGAGCGCGGGCGTCTTGCTATACCTGTTGTTATGCGGCGAGCTTCCTTTCGAGTCGAAGACGATGGGTGGCCTGGGGCGCAAAATTCGTGCCTGCGACTACAGCATGAGTGACCCGGCGTGGCAACTTGTATCAGACGAAGCGAAAGGCTTCGTCAAGCAGTTACTCACTCTCAACCCTTCTCACAGGCCAACCGCCGCCAAAGCACTCAAGCACGCGTGGCTGATGGGTTGATGAAAATATGCTATAAGCTGTCAGTGTCCGGTTCAGCCGGAAGTTCTTTGTGCCCCCCCCCCCCCCCAGCTGCGGGGGTTTATTGTACTTTAGTACGTAGCTAGCTAGGCACAGGCCATATCCAGATTTCGAACTTGCATATGGCTGGCATTCTTCCGTAGCTTTGAGATATCCCGAGCTATCAATAAACGAGCAAGTGTCTGCTGCGTGTATTCATAGCGATGGTTGAATAAGTGAGGCGTCTCCCGCCGAGCAAGGCAAGTGACCGATTTCAATATTTTAAGACGAAGGGAATTCTGTAAGTGAATTATACAGCTTGTTCGCTGACGTACACGTAGTGCGTGACTTGCCTGCTGCTTCAATGGTTGTTCGCTACCAAACCTGGTGAAGCGGTGCACCGTCTACCCGCATCCTGGTCCCTGCATTATCATGCACCCACCAGAGGAGCCCCTCTGACGACTACACACGGAGAGTGTTCGCACACGAGTTGGCCATGATACACAATGTTCGGCGGGTGTTGCAGCTGTAAAGGTACAGATATTCCAGCGTGTTTTCTTATTCGGGCAAAATAATAATAATATATTGTCATTATTTACAGGTACCCGTACTGTAGGAATAAAAAATCGTTGATGGAATAGCTACCTGTACTTACAATGATAATTTATTTATGAGATGTGGCCTGTGGACCCCTTCCACAGGTGGAGGCGTGGCTTGCGGATGTAGTCGCCTACTGGTGTTCGGGCGGTGCGGGTGGCCATGCTACCGGTCGCGCGCGCACACATGTCGTAATGTACAGCCACGACTTCGTTTGCGACTTTGATTCGGACTTCGAAACGAAAACAAAGTCGCCCGACTTTGTTTTCATTTTGGGCTTGAAACAAAGTCCGAATCAAAGTCCGTGGTACGTTTTGGGGTTGACTTTGTTTTCTAAACCCCGTACGAGGGCGAATCGACTTTTAAAATGTACGGGTTATCGGAAACAAAAAGTCGATTTCGTTTTCTAAACTTCAGCTTTATTACTTATAATCTCCTCTTTCGCGGATGGTGGCTAAGTTCATCTAAGAACCGGCCTTATAATGATAATAGTTATTACTTATAATGATAATCTATTTACAAGATGTGCACGCACCTGTCGATAAATATCCTATTAAAATTATATTAATTTGAAATATTGGATGACTTCGGAATTGAGTCAGCGATGCATGGATTTGTCAGCTTTAAATTGCGGATCAACCCACTCAACATACATAGAACAAATATCTATTTCTCCAACGTCTCTACAACTACCATACGTATACACGTACTAAGGACTAACTGCAGTCATTAAGAAAAAAAAATCAGAATTAGAATAAATGGGTGAAATGAAGAGAGCCTGTTATAAAATATTCTGAATGTTCTTAGAAGAAAAATCAGTGGAAACCATTAAGCAAAAAGAAGAAAGGAGGTTTACAAAGCAGGGAGAGGCTCCGTTTGCCAAAAGTGTTGATCTCTTACATTTTTTGCTCGCAAGGGGCCATGGGCCCGGTACGTACGCTAGTTGAGGGAATCGGGAGGGAGGGTTGAGTGAGCTGTGCTCGCGCAAAGGCATAAGGTGGACGACCTGTGTGTGTCGGCGCGTCATATAGGGGTAACGCATGTCAATGTTTTTACCACCGAGACATGCGTAATCTAGCGGTTAGAATTTGTAACATCGTAGCAACGCCCGACTATTCTCGCCCCCAGTGTAATCACAACCTCTATAATTTCAATATGACCATTTACAAAGTAGGGGGAGGCTTCGTTTGCCATATTGTCGCCATTGGGCGGGTTGATCGTCGTAGGTTGTCCACCCCACGGTGTGAGCGAGCCAAAGAAGAACCACTCTGATCTTCATGCAAGGACGGTTGGGTCGATGTAGTCCAAGACGACGATGGACTCCGTTGACATGCCACCGAAGTATTTAATCTTCCGTAGCATAAAGCCGACGTTGTAGGCGGTTGTCGTTGCTCCTTTACGCAGTAGGTCCATATGAAACCGTCTGGGGGGCGCTTTTGCATTGCCGAAGTGACGTCGGTGAGCTATTTAGTGAGTGTGCTAGCTGTCCACTTATCATGTTTTTCCGTGGTTTGATCGCCCATCGAGCTGCCGGGTACTTTCCTCCCCATAGCGTGTGTCGAATAGTGTCGAAGAATTGTAACATTTGAACTACCCCGGTGTGCACCGTGGGCGGCATGTGACATAGTAGTTTGCGCTCCGCGGACACACCGCGTTGGCCCTTTCTTGTACGGTGGTATAATAAGCGAAGTCCGTCTTCCTCGGAGGCGACAAGGTCCTTTATTAAGCAGACGATGCCCGCGCCCCCGCGACTGAAGAATAAGTAGAGGAGTACCATAGTAGTTCATGCCCGTAGTAGCCGTACTTGATCTCGTGCTGGGCTGGCTCGGAGCGTCTCACGCGAAACAGCCTCCGTGAGTTGGAGGCGTTGGGCTTGGGCCATGCGTAGGGCTTGACTACAATGGAGGCTGATAAGTGTGCCCGTACCTGTACCGGCGCGTCGTCAATCGCGACATGTGAGGCGACGAGTCCATTTCTCACCTTAGCGACTAGGTCGCCGAGGGCAACTGCTTCGAGTCCGTGGTCCTTGAAGAAGCCGTTGCCTGCCGATGGGTAAGGTTGAAGACTCGAGGCCTTGATTGTACCTAGTTGTCCCAGCCACGCGACGTAGCGTGCCATGTGAGCCGGTGTAGCATCGAGTGGCGCGAGTCAGTGTTCCTCACAAAAGCCGAAGTAACGGCGGATAGTACTGCCGTACGCTCTTGTTGTGCTAGGTGCCCATGCTGCGGAGAGTAGGGCTAGGATCATCGCGCCGAGCGCGTCAGAACTGAGAATTTTGGTCATGTACGGTTTCATCGTCTCGATCCACGGGTTGGTGGTGGCTCTGACAGTAACCTTGTACTTAGGATGTGTTTGACGGCCGGACTGCTAGTGTGGTATTCTTGGCTCGCGGTCTAGTCCCGAAACGACGCGGGACAGTAACGTGTAGTAACGTAGCACTCGCAGCTCATCGTCTCAAGCAAAGCCACGCCGGAAGGGAACGCGGAATGTTGTCACTGGCCAGTGCGGATTGCTTGTTGTACCGCGTAGCGCCCGACGCCATGGTTGGAACAAGTCCCGACGGGGAGCGACGATAATTTCTTCGGAAGCCATCTCGGTAAGCGCTTGTTGCCATACTTTTCATGTCCATCGAGGGGCGACTACCGTAGCCGCTGCGCCGCTCTGTCGCAGTTCTTGGACGAGGTTGGGTTGTAGGGCCCATGGAGGGTTGCACCAATTGTTTTCTCTGCGCCAATCTTTGTCTGAGAGGTGGAGTGCGTCCACCGCTTCGCACGTTGGGTCCTTCCATCTTGCGTTGTAGCGGGGGAGTAGGGTGTTGAGTACCGAAGCGAAGCGGTCGATTGAGTGCTGCTCAAATCTCATGTCGAGTTCCGCAAATAGTACCGGGTATAGTCTCCGGTTGTCGTTGTCGAAGTGTCGACTGAGCTTGTCGGCCCATACGTTGGCTGCTCACCTTTTATACCGTGCCCTGATACTGATGTTGTTCGTGTCGAGTAAGCACCATAGGCGTCGTAGTTCGTCCATCATAGCATGTGATCGTGAGGTCAGACCTTTCAAAATGTGACAAACTGCATGGTTGTCCTCGTGGAGGAGGACGTTGCGGCCGGCCACTTGTGGTAGGAAGCTCTCGACAGCGTGGCGGACGGCCTTCCGCTCCTTCCATGTAATGTGTTGTTCGTCTTTTTTGCTCAAGAATCCTTGAGCTTCGAGGTGTTCGTTTAGTACCGCGCCCCATCCATAACCGGAGCTGTCCGTGTGTAGATACGCGGTCTCGACGGGTTTGTGGATGGGCTTGCCATTGGATTGACTGGGCACCTTTGTCTACCACTGCAGGTCCCGTCGTAGCTTGGGGTTACCCGGACGAGGCCTCCCCGTTTTTCGCCGACGACGGAGTAATATATATGATATCGTTAGAATATCTGCGAGGCTACCGGTTTCTTGGCGATTGTTAAGTCGGCGACGAAGCAAAACACTTTGGCGCTCATGACGCAAATATATAGGTATGCATAATATATATAGAATACATGGAGAGCCTCCCCGCAAGCAGCTCAGGCGCCCTGACATCAATAATCTTGGATGAGTAATGCGCCCCCCCTTTTGTAAAACTACATGTAATTTTGTAATGCAAGAGGTCCCAAAAATATAGATGTAATAATTCGTGTCCGCGCGGTGCACGCCATCATTGGCGCCGTCGCCTCATTGCCCCACAGACGGGTGAGGAGTTTAGAGTATTCGAAAACCTAAAACCCTAAACCTACAACCCCATCCCCATCCGACCCATGTATTCACACTTGTAATTACTATAAAACACATGCCTCCAAAATTATACGGAGGGCGCATTACTCATCCTACTAGTCAATGGTGGCCTATAAAACAAGCTACGATCCGGGTGCGACCAACGGGATCGTGGGAAGGAGCCGTCCCGGAAGTCGCAATGGTTGGGGTAGGGGGCGCCCGCCGGCGGCGCAGCGGTGGCAACCGCGGATAGGGGTGCGGTCGCAGACCCGTTGGCATCCCCTAGCCTCTCCTTGGTGGGCGCTAGAAACCCCGTAGCCGTCCCAAGCTTGGCACGGCATGGGGTAAGAGAGCCGGCAGTGCGATCCGCGCGATCAAAAGTTATATAGAAAGGGCTTTTTTGAAAATGATTTATGTACGCTTCCGGCGCCAAGATCTCCCGATCGGCCCATCCGATATGATTTTCTGGCTAGATGCTACGGGATACCGTCCTTCTTGGGAGGGTGGGGCATGTATCTCTAGAACGTGTAGTGGCAAGGAGGGTACGGCCGGATCGGCGGTGGGACGCGGGTGTTGCAGCTAGCGATGGACAGCCGGGAGGCAGCGCCAAGGAAGGGCGCTCACTAGCCGCCAACTAGCCATGTAACTATCGAGCCTCGCTATGGTGTGAGACACGACAAAGGAGTAGGCAAGAGGACAACCGCATGAGGAGAAGCGGCGGCGATCCTCAAGATAAGCCACCGCCGGAAAGCACTCTAAGGAGGGCATTTTCGGAAACTAAATAATATCCATACTGGGCGTAGATTTTCTACCTTGCACTCCCCCACGGAACTCCCTTACTTCTCCCAACACAGATCGAAAACATATGCATGGATACGGGAGTGGTAACCGTCCCGCATGCGAGTGATACGGGTGGGCCCACCGTTCTTTGGGGGGAGGTGAGGAGGGTGCAGAAATGAACTGAAATTGTTTACAACAATACCAGAATTAACCGGTTGTTGTCTCTCGCCCCCCCGTGCTATGCCAAATTAGGACTCATAAGCGTGGGCTAGACCGTGAACCACTAATCCCAACCTGTCCAATGGCAGTGACGATACCGTCTAAAATATATACGTAACCATGTATTTATTATTTTATGGTCTGTACGCCTTTTTTTGGATACAATATGAAAAAAAAAGTGTCGCTAGTCTCCGCGATACGCGGCGTGCTCTAGCCGCTGCGGGGATGTTGATCAGCGAGGCTGGGTCAGCTTGAGTTGGTCGCGGCGAACTTGCATGACCTCGGGTACCGTGCGACTCATGTCGTGCATAATGTAGGGGGAAAGGCATGTGAAAAACACCCCTCGCTCAGATCTTCGTCGGTCCCGTCTCGATCCGTGCTCATCCCCGCCCGAGGTAGTAGTTGCTCCTCCGGAGGCACTTCGCTACCTAGCCGAGTCTTCACTCCTCCTTCGGGGGCTGGGAAGAGAAAATAACTAAGCTGCAGACGGTGTCCGGCTGGCTCTCCTGCCCCCGTGCCAGATGTTCTCTTGACCCCTGTCCATGATATGTATGTTTCTGTTAGAGTTGGGAACGGATAGTTACACGGAGGTCGTGCCGGCCCCAAGGGGGGTCGGCTGTGGTGACTAGAGAAGTGGGAAGAGAGGGATGGCGGCCGGCGAAGGCACCGGCAGGGCCGGCCGACCGCCACAAATAGGGAATAGAGTACCGCTAATAGCACAACACTAAGTACTAGAATGACAAATAGCTCCCTTGTACATAATAAGTACTATGCAACGGGATGCTAGTGCTAAAACCCCCCCTCAAGGTAGCCGAGGTCTTGACGTCGTCCTAGCTTGCGTTGAGGAAGATGCCATCTAGGTTGAAGGTGTAGTGCTTTAGCGTGTGCCTCAAGCCGGGTAGGTGTAGCGACATGCGCTCACAAGAACGTGCCGCTACCGGCGAGTTGCCGATATGAAGCGGTTCCAAATGTACTGCGTAATGTACTATTCTGACATGTAGCGGGAAAAACTGTCCACGGGAGAATTAGCCGACGCATGAGAGCGACCGGCGAGGAAGAAGCACAGCCAACAAGGCCGTTAGGAGCGTGTAGGCACGCAAAAAACATAGAGGGGCGCTCGTGTTGACTCCCCCTTTTCGCCGTGGGAAAGTTAAGCTCCTCGCTAAGTAAGGTGAGCGTTGCGGCATTGCCTCGGGAAAAAACAATAACAATACTAATTAAAGTACGCACGGGCCGAATTTTCGCGGATCGGTCTTAAAAACCAGATCCGGTCGAGAGCATCGGTAGGCTGAAGGCTAGGTGAGACTGAAAGTTGGGTGGGGCGAACGTGGCGCCGGGCGCTTTACACACGCTCTTCTCCTTTTAACGTGGGAGATGGTAGGACAGTCGCGGACAACCAACTCGAAGGCGAAGCGTGGGGTCGGTGGGACGATGAATTACTAGCGTGGCGCCGAGCGCTTTACACACGCTCTACTCTTTTTTACGTGGGAGTAGGTAGGACTAGCGTGGCGCCGAGCGCTTTACACACGCTCTTCTCTAGTGTAACTTGGTGGAGGGCCCATAACCTGTTAGAGTTGGGAACGGATAGTTACACGGAGGTCGTGCCGGCCCCAAGGGGGGTCGGCTGTGGTGACTAGAGAAGTGGGAAGAGAGGGATGGCGGCCGGCGAAGGCACCGGCAGGGCCGGCCGACCGCCACAAATAGAGAATAGAGTACCGCTAATAGCACAACACTAAGTACTAGAATGACAAATAGCTCCCTTGTACATAATAAGTACTATGCAACGGGATGCTAGTGCTAACAGTTTCCAACACCCATCTTATTGCGTTGTGGCCGGCCGGACCCTCCCCCGGTGGTTTACGTTGTTTAGGGGCCGCCTTTATGAGCAGTGCGCCGTTACGATAACCCTAGGCACAGTGCGTGAGGCAGCCTGTCGACAACATGGTACCGACTAGGGGAGGGGTGGGTCGGGCACAAGGATCGAGTCACCGAACCACAAAAGATGTTGGGTACGGGAATATTTTTCCAAAAAAACCCCCGTACCGGGTTTTCCGGTGGCGGGCGATCCTAAGGATCGCCGCCGCTAGACCGTGCCGCTCCTCCGACTGCGACCCACCTCCGTCCTACGTAGCTTCAAGCCTCGCCCACAGGGTAGACTTAAAACTCTCGCAAGGCCGGCGGCTGCTAGCTAGCGCCGTGCCCTAGCGCTGCTTCCCAGCAGTCCGCCTCCAGCTCCAACACCCTCGTCCCACCGCTAATCTGTCCGTGCCTTTCTTCGCCAAAAAAAACAATTCGCAAACATCATTCCCGCCGTGACGGGAGAGTATCTTTGAGTAGTTAGTTGCTGAAACATAACGGACTGGCCGAGCGGGAGATCCCTGTGCTAGTGTACGGATATTATATTTTTCCAAAACCCTCCGTACATGGCTTCCCGACAGCTGGTGATCCCGCGGATCGCAGCTGTCGGTACCTCGTTCAGCCCCCTACCGTGCCAAGCTTGGCGCGGCTACGGGGTTACTAGCGCCCACCGCGTGGAGGTAGAGGTAGGTGCCGACGGGCCTGCGAGCGCACCCCCCTCCGGGGCCGCCGCCGCTCCGCCGCCGGCGGGCGCCGAGAAGGGTGCGGGCGTATCAGCGGCACCGGATTTAAGGCAAGTCCGGAAGCGTCACTAGGGTAGGGCGTTCACAGGCTGATGACTACGCCGCCAAGCTATATCTCCCGGGGGGAGGTTTACGCCTGAGCGGAAAGGTACATGGTCGCAACGGGCGGGGGGGGGACAAGATCTAGCGGCGACGACCCTTGGGGTTAGCCGTCGGAAAACCCCGCACGGAGGGTTTTTGAATAATTTCCGTGCCCTACGGCCCGTCGGATCTGGCTAAGGTGACCTGCCCTCCCACTTTCGACACCCACTATTGCTAGGCTAACCTAATCTTAGAGAGTGTGGGCCCGCGTTATCGTGGAGGCCAGCACTCAAAACAAGGTTGCTCGGTGGACGCGCGATCGGAGGGTAGAAGGTACGGGCGTTTGACGGACTGCCCGACAAGTACCCGGGCACCAAAAAGGAATGAAGGAGAAAACCACGGGCTCAGAGGCAGGATGTCTCGGTCTTTATGTCTCGGTCCACCTCACCGGCCCTCGAGGTTACGGGGAACCTCGACAAGGAGGAACGTCGCGCCGGGAGGAGCGGCAACGACCTTCGGGCGGAGCTTACGGGATGCGATGGCGGGGTCGAAAAGCGACTACGTGAGGAGGGTTTTCTTGCTGACATTTCCCCTCTATCTTCGGTAAGCCTACAGTCACGCGGGAGATATGTTAATATATGAGGCTGGCCCGTCGCCCCTCTCGAACGCCGATCGCCTCAGGCCGGTCGGCACCCCGGTTAAGTGGGAGCGGGCAGTGCATCGTGAAGGTCGAGCAGGAGTTTCATTTTGCATTTCTTGACAAGTAGATTTATTTTAACATATTTGCTTTTGATTACAGAATTATTTATGTTGTTAATGCATAGGCGGGGGAACTGTGGCAATTATTGTTGTTGCTTACAATTTTCAACTTTCGAGGAATGTCGGCACACATTGCAGGTAGGTGTGTCCATAGGTGTACTTACTCGATTAGTGCCCGGCTCAATCTTTGGTCGTAAGTGTCCTAAATGGCTGAACAAGTGATGACCGTTAGGTAGCAGCCGGTCCAGTTTGCCGGCATTGCTGTAAATCACCTATCATGTATGGGAAAGGGGCGGAGGTCGTGCAAGGGGTTGACAAGCATAGTATGACCAACATTATGGTACTCTTGTTTCCTTAACATCACGATTAATGTACTATTCAATTCCTGTCTCTCCATGCCCTCACGCCCACATGTGTGAAACCATGCATGCTATGCAATGGATGAAATGTTGCAACAACTTTTTGATAATAAAGCAAGAGCGCTTACAATGGATGAAATGTTGCAACAGCTTTTGACAATAAAACAAAAGTGCTTACGCTCACAAATAACAACGAAATGGTGTAATGCTCTACTTAATAACAATTGCAAAAATAAAATTATAAACTTGCTTGAGGGGGGAGTTCGACCCGAGGGGGGGTGGGCGAACCAAAATAATACATTAAATCAGAATGGCCTTAAACTTGCTTCTCCTATCAACTTGCCGAACTTTTGCCTTTCTTATTTAGCCGGTATTGGCGCTGCGTGGCACCTTTCGGTGCCCCGTGTATATACGTCTACGCGCGTTACATGCTACGCGACCGTGGTCGTATTGTTGCAAAAGAATTCAAAACTTCGTCCGGCCATCAGGGCATCGGACGAAAGTAATCGAACGTGTTCATGGCCGAAAAGAGCAAAGTTTTTGGGATAACCCTCAAGCAGCTGGTTTTCTCGAGCATTTCACGCAACATGAACCGGCATTACTAATTGCCATACGCGAATTCAAATACAAGGAAGAAAGTAAACATATCATCCGGTTTTTGGTTGACAATAAAGACCGGCCGTCACATCCTGCGCTGAAAACTCCTTCAAAAGCTATTGGAATCACATGAAAATCCCCTTCGCCCTTTGCATGCATACATGGTGCTTTAACCCGCATGTCCAGTTTACAACACGGGAGTAAACTGATGAAAATTTATCTATGGCACAGCTTCGACACCGGTGCGGATGTCTACCGTGTTTTAGCCTATGCTAACAAATATAATTCTGGTAGAATGGACATAGTGAATGACAGTCACAATTCGTGTGTGAGACGACTCAATGTGCTTTTAGAACAAGGAAATAACAGTAGTACAATATATGGTGTCAACATCTTCTATCCTCTTGAGCTTCGTGAACAACCCGCCTTCAGACGTGATCCGCCTTCTCCAACCTATTAGAGAAGTTGGAACAAGTGCTTCACGGCGTAATCCCTAATCCTAACCGTCCGTTTTAGGCTGATTAAGAGAAAGCCCAGAGACAACAGCCGTTAACAAGGTATTGTTGTAAACAATTTCAATTTCAATTTCCACCTTCTCAATGCGTCGTCTCATATTCACAGCAGCTGCACCGGACCTAAGTCAATTTAATGACTCGGGGCGCTGGGGAGTTTTTGCAATTAATTTTTTTGGGAGAGTCGCGTAAACTTTTACAACGATTTATGGCTTAGGGTGCCATCGCTTTGGTTGGTGACAATACTTTCGTGCTTTTTGCTTTTACAACACTCAGCTTGTTAAAAAAATGCGTGGTTTTGACTTTTGACCACCGGCATTGTTAATCTCAATATTGTGTTTATTGGGGTCAGCTCGATAAAGTACTGCCACGATAAAATCATCGTTTTAGACTAGTCAAAAGGATGCAACGTATAGAAAAGTTGTTTTAAGTAGTGTTTGGCTCAATTATCGGATTTACGTTTAACACAGGCTATACAGCTTGGAGTATCAAAGCATATCATGGCTTTGCACCGTAGGGTACAATGCGCTTTTGCGTGAACGTGCATCCACTTCTTGATTAAAGGGTTTAGGGTTCACCTCAAACCCGTTTTTATTTTTGGCTGTAGTGCCAACAATATAACAATTTGCTGTTGTCGGTGTGTTTTTCACTTGTCCATTCGATATATTTTGCGGCAATGTCCACTGCAAGCCTGCATGTATGAAACCGCTCTAAATAAAAAAACAAGAACGAGAGTAAGACTAGCAAAATTCTGAACGATCCTCATAGGTACAACTGTATTTGGATGTACATTAAATTAAACCCATTGAGCAATTTGTCCCGCTGTAAATAACCATGCAAAATCAGGAACAAGCACACATGCATGCACGAAACGACAGCCAGTAGCAGGACTTGCGGGGGCAGCAGCTTGGAGCCCGCAGTCTTTGAGATGATACTGAGTCCTTTAGATGGCTAAACAACTTCGATACTACATTGGTGTGGATAATTACATTGTTGATGTGATACTTGTACTAGCGTATTATTTGTGTCTACGATTCATTTAAACCTGAATGCAGCGCGACATATAAAAAGCACCTCCCCTACGACAGTTTGACGTCATCCATCTTGCTCTGCCGTTGCAACTCATTTTTTGCAGGTGTGACTCCAGCTTATTCGCAGACCCCATTCTCATCTGATCCTCGGTGCAGGTACTCATCTGACAGCATGTCGATTGGCTGCCATGTGGCTGACATCGGCTCACCATTGGACAGGCCGACTATGAGAGACTGCAGCAGCTCAGGCGTACCTACTTCACCGTAAGACAACACAATACCGCCGTCCTCTCGTAGCTCCACCTGAAAGCTGACGCGGGTGCCAGGTTGATGATACAGTTCCACGTCTTGGTACGTGATGACAACAACTGTGCCGGGTTTGCCGCCGTCGCCGTACGAAACCCAAAGCCCACCATACAGTCCACTGAAGCCTTGTGGCACTAAGTCAGCCGCAAATACGGAAATACGTTTAACGGCAAAATGATCCGCGGCGCTGGCAACCACCGACACGTCTCGCTGGTCGAAAGTGAGGTATCCGTTACTCCCGACATGCACCGCTCGGTAACGGGTCCCGAAGAACGGAAACGCGACACCTGTCTTAAAGACGACCAGCACGCTGTCGTCGTCCCCCAAGTTGCGCGGTGTAGCGGCCGGAGGAGGTGACACAGCTGAGCGGGGGTGATCTCGCACGCACAATCGCCAATTGTCGACGCCGACGGATGATGAGTCGAGCGAGAGCGGCGTCAGTGTGAGAGTCGAGAATGCGAACCCAAAGGGCCTCGTGCTTTGGCCGCTGAAGACTTGAAGGACGGTGGGCTGGCACAGCGGCGATTTTGATAGATCAGATTGTTGCCAACCTGGCGGTACTGCCCCGCCGCTCACTCCCACCGCCCGCATCGACGCCGATCGCGCGTCGACCTGCAAAAATGTGAGGTCAATTCGACCATCGCGGTGCATTGCCAGCTGGAAACTGTTGCTGCTGGTATTACCAGTACCAAGGCTCGTCCCGTCGACTAGTGAAGGTACCGCGTCGAAAGTTATCACAGTACTGTCGAGGCGCTGCAACACGCTCACGCCGCCGTCAGACGGGGCACTGCCGACGTCAAGGGCGGAGAAGATGGCGGAGATACGACGTGTGCGATGGAGGAGATCCTCTCGTAGCAGCGGCTCAGCTACAGCGCTGTCGAAGGCGACGTAACCGTCACTCGCGAGCACGATTGAATCATAAGCAAGGCCGAGGAAGGGGAAGCTGCCGCCGGAATTGTCGAGTGACATTCGGACGGCGCTGTGTCTCTTTCCGAGGCCGCTACTTGCGGATTGACCGGCGCGACTATCGACAGGGAATCCGGTAGCAATACCGGGCTCGATACATACCCCCATCGCGCTGGTACCTATCGGCACGAATCGGAGCGTGCGACTCGAAAGGTCGAAGAGCTCGCCCGGTTTAAACAGTTGCGCTGGAATCGCGGTTACTGGTTTGCGAGTTTCAGCGATGGGCAACGGTTCGCACGACGACATACGAGAGATGTCCGACTGCCAAAAGGGTACCGAAGCATCGAATGCCTTCGATAGCCCATTCGACGCGCCCGCGAGAAGAGTCAAAGACGAAGAAGACGGGAGCAAGGGCTGTAAGTTGGGGTAGCTAACGCACAGCGAGCCGTCCCATCGAAGCGACGCCTGTCCGATTACCGAACCGCCGACGTACAGCGTGATCACAAGCGCGAACGATAACTGTTTGTAGTCCACCGCCAGCGCAACTGGGGCCCACGAGCGTGACGCGAGTATGGCAACCGCTGGCTGGGCTAAAAGCTCCCCTATCAGAATGCGGTCACCATCGGTAGTGTCGGCTGGAGTCGTCGAGGTCATGGACTGTCGCGATGAAAATGATACGACGCCCCGGCCGTCCACCAACACTGCCGCGTGACGTTGCCCAGCGAACGGGTAAGTGCGACTGTCCAGCAACTCGATCCGAACAATCGATTCGCTATCCGGAAGAAGAATGGGCGTAGTTAGGCCGCCGCCAGGGTCGACGGGAAGGGTCAAGCCACTGGCTGCCGCTTCCGAGTCGACGCAGCCTCGTACGCCGCTGTCCAAGTCCGTAACGCCAGTCGTCGTTTCACGGTAACAAACCGTGCGATTTGATAATTTCTGGACAGCCTCCGCTGTACTTTGGAACATTTGCAATGGCGGCGGCCGCGCCAACCAGTCCAATTGCCCCCAACACGAGGTCATACTCGAAAAGTCGGCGGTGTTGGACGTAAGGAGCGCGGAAGGAGAGGGGTCGGAGGTCGCGCTTGCGCCCACCAAGACACGAGCGGCCGCCGCTTCCGTGGCGTCGACCTCCGTCCACGCTACCATTGCGGAGCCGTCGTGTCGAAGGGCCACCTGGAAACTGACGCGGCCCGCACTGCCTAGCCCCATGCGTAAGTACGTGATCACGGTCCTCTCCGAAGACTGCTTCGCGCTTACCTGCGAAACAACAACGCGAAAGTTATTAATATAATGTTATCGCACCAAAGAAAACAAGCCCGAACCAAACATCGGATCGCATAATGGAAAGAGGTATCATGCAACGTACACATCTGTGCAATTTTGTCCAACTATGTTGATTTATGTCCCAATCGACGAAAGTGCCGTACGACTTTCTCGCGTTACCTCGGAGTCCCGTGGTTGAGAGAGCTCAGCCCAGAAGGCGAACAGGCGCGCGCTCCGAGGGGCCGCCATAACAGAGGGGCTGACCGTCGACGCACGGTCCTCGCCAAAAGATATCACCCCATTGCGGTGCACCGTCACCGTGTCAACATTCCGGCCGGCTAGCGGGAAGGCGTGGGTGAGGCGTAATGTGGCGGAAGAGGATGTCTCACCGATTGGCAGGCGCGCGCCTCCCTGCGCGATCAGATGCACTCTTATACACCTTATTGTTTCAAGATCATCCTAGCCCAATCGCCATATTGATGAACCAAGTTTTGTACGTAAATTGTATCATAACGGAGGGATGACAGCTTTTTACTTGATTGTTAATCTTACGAGACCATGGTGCCCACGCATCAAACGGTGGGCCTATAAAGCAACAGCGCCTGTCGAGGCGGTATCATACCACAAAGAAAGCAGTGGCATCCACCAGCAAAGAAGTGAAACGAAGGGAGGGGAGGCACAGAAAGGATATAATATTCATTTATTAAGACAGTTTAACTTCATACACAAGGTCGTACCCTAAAACATGTGCTTTTGAGTGCATTTAAAACATAACGATACGATGCGGATTGAACCGCTACGCAGCTTCTACCTGTCATAGCAGCCTGCGAGATGCGGTACTGTATGCAATTAGAAGAATAAAACTAGGGTTCCGAAGCACGCACCTCTGGATTTACTGGTAGGCCGCCTATGCCACGAGCGATGCATCCCAAGAAGCCGCGCCCCGCTGGAGCAGGCGTGAGGAGCATGATATGACCTTTGAGGTCGAACGCTTCACCTGCGAAAGGTTCAAGTAATGCCGTTTGAGTCCCTCAACTCAAGTGCACCGATATATACTTTGAAAGTCCGCTGCATTTGCATTTCATGAATCGAAAATATGAAATTCTCTGAGTTTTGTGGACAAGTACAATAATTTAGAAACGCTGCTAGCTAGTCGATAATATGGTTTGCCACATTGGGCCCCCTTTTCAACTGTGAAACGTATTTATCCCATACGATTCACCGCCAGTGAAACAACAGCTCGGATGGGTTTATTCTCATATCTTTCAAGGCTACATAACTCATATGCATTTTTTGCATTTATTGGGTGGCGTACGCGCGTTCATATGCACATCTCTCAAAAAAAAAATGGCCAGGCGACAAAGCAAAAGGGCAGGGGCGTGTTTTAGTATTGATGATGATGAGTTTTTAAGGCCGTCGACACTGGATTGAATTTAGCAAAAGTGATGAGCAAAACCAAATAATCTCAGTCCATCGTGGTGCACCACTGCATTTTATTGTTCACCGGAGCTGATAATTACGAGAGCAAACTAAGCGACGGCGCAAGCTTGTGCGCCACTTTCGACAAAATAATAGGCTGCAAAAAAAATGAACAGTACAATTGGAATAATCCATGTTGATAAGATAATCAATACCAGACAGTTCTTTGTTGCGAATTGTTTGAGGGGTCTCCGCTGTCGTCAAGCGAGCTAGCGAGTGTAGTTGAAACTAAGTTGTGCGATTCACGTGACCAAAAATTCGCGGCTCAAAAAAATTGAACGTCAAAATATGCAAGCGCGTATCGCAAGTGTGTCTTTCATTACCTTCAATGGCGAGGGTACAACGCAACAAAATTTTAATATGTTTGTTAGTGCATTGACAAGAAGGTATGTTACTATGTGCTCCACAGCACATTATTTGTTTGCATGTTCGGGGACAGCATAAACAATTTCGCGTATCACCACGGTCTTAAAAGCGATAATACCAACAGCGCAGTCGTTTTAATCCCCTTATCCATTAGCTTTCGTGCAAGGCTTGTGTTTTGAACAAGAGGCGCGGTAAGACGCACGGTAGTTGCGTCTTGACACTCGACAGGCCTACGTGCACAGAATAGCACGGATGTGGAGTGTGCGGCACTAAACATCTCAATACGCTAAAATTGAATAGAATGACAAATTATGTCGGACCATCTATAAAAATACAAGGGCGCAAAACAATGACTCATATCAATTACATTATTTATTTTTAAAATTTGATTGAATCCTATCACAACGGTCTCGCTGTGTTTGTTACAGCAATCTGTTTAATTCATTTTACATAATCTCTAACATAAATGATACATGTACATATACGGGACATACCAAGGTACTTTACATGCAGTGCACAGCCAATACGAGCACCTGAAAAATGCTGATTGTATTTCCGAGGAGTACGGCGAGCATCGGAAATCACCCACCTGGCGCAAAGTACTCCACCAGAGGACGGAGAGCCGCCACGGCGCGACCAATGTGCAGATGGCCGCCAGAAGCAACCTTACCCTGAAGGTAAGGACTGGGAAGCGCGCTCGCCAACAACAGTGCCTTCACCTCGGGGACGCTCAAGTCTGGGTCCATCGACAGTAGCAACGCAGCGGCACCTGCGGCGATGGTATCCAAATAAGCGGATAAATTACCCCATTGTCTATCTACAGCCAAATATTGCAGTAAAATATTTACATGACAAACACGAAAAAACCGCACCACTATGTAAGTGCTACTGTCGACGACAAATGCTAGCAAATAAATCTTTAAAGGCCAATGCAATCAGTGGTTGTCCTCCTCGTCACAAGCAAGTCGGGACAGGGAAATTGAAATCCGAACAATGCCTAAGCGTGAAACTATGAAAGTATTGGTAGGTTGCTTGTACCATCTGATGGCGCTGCAATTAGGAATGGCATGTTAATAAAAAAACTACTAAGTGGGGTCATACGACACTTAAAGGATGATTCCAGGATTTACCGGATACATGGGGTACCGCCATGGATGAGCCCAGCATGGATCGGTAAGTGTTTCCCGGGAAGGTACTCCAAATGTCTTCGCCAGGGGCAGCGATGTCGATCGACGTGGCGCCCCAATTGGCCCAGTCCGCGAGGGGACTGTTGGGGCTGCTCCCCGCTACTGCCAGTAGATTAGGAGTGTTAAAGCGAGCTGGGTAATGCCCCACCACATCAACGTCGATGGCGTTATTCCCGGCAGAGCACACAAACAATAAATCCTGCGTGGTACATAAATTTTGTGAGGCCTTTCTTCCAGAAGCTAGCAATCAAATGCCCTATTCCCCCGTTTAGATACATTTATCTGTACTCCCATGAGCCTATGTTCCTTTCAAGCTCGGCTCTTGCTCATTTACATATTTAAGCCTTATATCGGGCGGCGCCATTTTGGAATCATTCCAGCCTACAGGTACGGCTACTACTACTGCGTGTGGCCAAGTGGAGTTGCGTGAAACCATTGTCACGAAAATCCGAAGTTGAGTTGCGCTGTGAAAGTAAAGTGAAGAGGGTGCAAATAGGGCCATAACATTTTGATGATGTGTTTTGGGTATCCCCCCGCCCGTTCATATGATCCTCCACTTTCAAAATTAGAGGGCCTCGCATGCAGCACAAAGTACTGTCAACAATAAGCACTCTTTTAGGTTGGGGCTTTAAAGCCTAAATCCAAAACCTTGTATTCTAAAACCAACACACGCTAAAGCCCTAAACTTAGACCTATGTAGCGCAAGCTAAGGAAGGGGACTTCAATAAGTCCTTCTTTCTCGGCAAGCCCCTAAGCCTGTTCTCCCCACCAGATTGTTTTTTGGGGCGTTTTCAGCATCTAAAGCACATGAAAAAAATGTGATGGGTTGGAGTGCCGAGTCGGATTGGGTTGAGATGATAAGGAATCATTAACATTCCGTATATGTATCAAATCCGCGCTCGCGTCTAATTTCTTGGTAAAACAACAGCATCAATAGATGATGCTATGCTAAATTCATCTATTTAATTCAAAATATCATTCGACACATTTCTACATAGCGTATTCAAAAAGTAAATTTTGGAACTATATCAAGCTAGTCAATAAAGCAGCAAAAGAATACGATACCCCCGCCGCTTCATCTATCAGCTCCACAACATCGCAGCTGCGATTGTGCACTAAACGTTCAAATAATTCCCCAATACAGACATACAAATATACGCACGGGCAGACATGCAGTCGCTCTCAAAAGCACACACACACACACACACACACACACACACACACACACACACACACACACACACACACACACATACACACACACACACACACACACACACACACACACACACACACACACACGCACGCACGCACAGCCGCGCACAAGCACGCACGCACAGTCATTACGATAATTGCAAAATGCTGTTTATTAATTCAAATGCAATCGTTATGCGAGGTCACGCAGACGTAACAATTTTAAACGATAATCACATCCCAGGTTGCGTTTTTGGTATCATAAAATGCGTTGTAAATTTTGGTATCATAAAGTAACATCTTAAATTCGTTACCCTTATTGTAACAGCGAATGCAGTTTATGACCGTGCGTTTATTTCCCATATCCATAGTGCGTGGTACTGGGAGTAGGAATGGCAGTGGTACTGGATATTTAAGAATTACCTGGGTTGAGGCTTCGACGGCCATTTGGAAAGAGGCGCTGCCGCTGGGGTCACCAGCAGACCCGGTGGTAATGTGTGCTCCCATCGCTTGGCAGTAATCAAGGCAGCGGATGGCGTCCGACACGCGACCGGTGCCGCTCTCGTCTCGAAGAAATTTGCAAGCGATGATGGACACTTGCGGCGCTACTCCGGCGACACCCAACCCGTTGTCGCTCACCGCGCCGAGAATCCCCGCGACATGCGTCCCGTGCCCGCTGTTGGCCCTCTCCATCGGGTCGGCGATACCGTCGGCAAAGTTATAGCCGTGAATATCATCCACGAAGCCGTTGCCGTCGTCGTCGATGCCGTTTCCGGGGATCTCACCCGGATTCCTCCACATGTTGGCCGCGAGGTCAGGGTGGGTGTAGTCGACGCCTAATACGACACATAAAATAAATATCGAACATTGCATTAGGGCAACACCGAATAATACAATTCGGTTGTACGTATAGTATATGGTAGTGTACTTTCGCTGGTTTAATTAGCTCAACAGAATTTTTGTAAGTATCTTATAATATGAATGCGGCGACCCCACTTTTTGACCCTCATAAGCAATTTTGAGTAATAATATCTCAAATAACAGGACTAGGTATGTACCCGTACATGTTGCATTTGATATTTTGATGTGAGAATACGGTTTGTGTGCTCATGGGATGTATGTTGTGTGAGTTGGGGCTTGATAAGGGTAACTTACGCAGCAAGCAGTTCGCATGTTAGGCTGAAGTTCGAGAATATACATCATCCTTTGTGTTAGCAAAGTGTTCCTGTTCCTCGGGCTTAGGTATTATTTCCCCTCTTTTCTTCTTTTTGCATTCGTGTTTCCTTACGAGTTTTCAGGCTGCGAGACCGAGGAAGGGATTTTGACTTTCTGACTAGCGATTAGATTTGTCGCCCATAAACGTCTGCGAAATTTCAGACGCGGTTTCATTTCACTGACAACATAATTTGTAAAGTACTACTGCCAACACAATAATATCCGTTTTATTCACAGAAATGCACACACAAATTCGCACACACAACCACACATACTTACAAACACACATAGCCACACTTAACCCCCCCCCCCCCCCCCCCCCCCCCCCCCCCCCACACACACACACATACACACACACACACACACACACACACACACACACACACACACACACACACACACACACACACACACACACACACACACACACACATACGCTGGGAATGAACGGCAACGGTGCCTATTCAGTCATCTCCGCTGCTTTTTTCTTGTAAGAAATTTTTTTAAACAAGGCTTACGCAGCAAACAGTTGGCGTGTTAGGCTGAAGTTCGAGAATATAAATCGTGTTAGCGAACTATAGATAAATAATTGCTTTACAGTAATATGTTAAGAAAGGCCATTTACAAATTGTCGAGATTCCGGGGGTACAGTGTCAATACCAAATATTCATTCTTCTGACGAAGAGAATACGGCTAATACAGATTGACCCCCGCCTGGCCTGTTTAATTTGAAACAAGTAGCCGGCTTGAAATTAGATCTGATTAATCAAATTGTATCTGATGAATGGCCGGATTAAAAAAAATAGCGTCGTGTGTAATATGAGATGTACCGACAAAATTTGCTTGATTTGGATATATCATGATTCGGCATTCAGGGAGAAGAATGGGCAGCTAGTCATATAAAATCTAATGCAAATTCGAAACAATCAAAGATAGCAGTTTAGATTCGGAATCAACGATAACCGGCGGGGTGTCAGTGCATTCCCCGCCGCCCTCTCGCGCTTACCTCCGTCTACCACGCACACTTTGACCTCCCTCGATCCAGTCGTGGCTGCCCATGCTCCCGCCACGCCTTCATCAAACTGCCCCGCCTGCAACCCAATTCGGTGCAGATTCCATTGGAAGGGGTACCCCGTGTCGTTGGGCGCATCGCGGCCGCCGTCATCCGCAGCCCGGCCGTTAGAGTCCCCTCGCAAAACATCCTCGCCAACACCACCCGACCCATATGGGGTATCAGTGTCGCGAAGGCCTCCCTTTCGGTCGACCCTTAGCCATTGATCCTCCTCCGCTAGTCGTACTAGCGGATTCGCCTGAAGCTCAGCCATGGCGCTCTCTCTCGCGACATCTGCACCCACACCGAGTCGATGGAGTTACTTCTGACGAAACAATTAATGGCGTGTTGGCACTAACGAATATGTACCTTCGACTATAATCGGGACAAAAGGCGTGGCCCCGCGTACTGTGGTCCGCTTATTTTGGAGCGTGTATGAGCTATGCTTGGCTGGGCAAGAGTGCGATAGGGTGAAGCATTTGTGTCTAGAGAGAATGAAGCGTCGAGTTGCGCTGTCACTTTCGAGTGCATAGGGCGGGGCACTACACTACGCACCATCCAGCTCCAGAACAGCCATCGCGCCGCCGCGCAAGACGAAACTGTTCCTAACCCGCCCTGAAGTCGAAACATTGGCCAGCGCTTCCGCGAGTGAGGCGCCAGGCTGTAACGTCACAATTACCCGATGGTAAGAGGTGATGGAGGTGGTCGAACTGCTCAAGGAGCGGAGAAACCAGCCGGCGGCACATCCCGCAGCAGCAATAGCCGCCGAGACGACAAACACAGCGGCGATCGTCAGGTGGCACCTTCGCCGCGACCGCGTGCTAATTTGCATTGTTGTCGTCGTGCCGACATCCTGAATATGGTGTAATATCTCCTGAATAACCAGCATAGACATGGCACATGCAGTATCGATTACCGTTTGAGTTTGTCCACAACAGCAGCATAAATACTTATTAATAACGTGCGTAACGTTATTGCGACGCCTGCGCACCTTACTCTCAGCGCGGCTCGTGTAGTTCAGGTCACTCGATGGTTGACGACATAACGTCGGATTCGAGGCTGTCAGAAGCTCAGAGGTCATCTGAGATTAATGCTCGTGATGCAGGTAGTAGGTGGGCTTGTGCGACTGTTTTTCTTGGATCCTGTTTATCCAGCATATTCACAGAAAATCGCTCATCAAGACGGCTCTGTCCGGCGTCGTTAAACTTCAAAGAATCGTAAACGCCTACGCATTGCGGACGCCACCATCTTATCTTCTGATATCAATATCAGTGGCGTGCTAACAGTTGCGCACTTCTCACTACAGGCCACAGCACAGTATCCGTTTCGAACATTATCGTTTTCGTGACGTTTTCATTTACTAACCCGTACATCTATCGGCGCTAGGTTCACTCTGCTTTGTCCAAGCAACGCATACATGCCGCAAGCAAGATTGCTGAGTTTGAAGCGCGTTTAGTTTGGTAGGGGCGTATAAATGGTCGCTGGCTCTAAGATGGCGAC
Organism: Tetraselmis chui; assembly: GCA_026401115.1. Taxonomy (NCBI): domain Eukaryota; kingdom Viridiplantae; phylum Chlorophyta; class Chlorodendrophyceae; order Chlorodendrales; family Chlorodendraceae; genus Tetraselmis; species Tetraselmis chui. The sequence goes on from JAPMLY010000603.1 coordinate 93,789, forward strand.
AGAATAACCTGCGCGTAAGGAAGAGTACGGCGACGATGTGCGTTTCAACGTGCACTGCACCCGTTCACCATACTTGTACCAGCACCGTCGCTGTTTCTGTATCGTTTTCACTGTATCGTCACAGTTGGCGACTCTGCTCTGCAGCTTGCCCCGAAACCTGCCCATTCATGACTCACGGTGCGAAAGAGAATGGGTCATAAATGTGTCTTTGCGAAGGGTGCGCTCCAGTGGAGCCGATATAGGAAGTGGTGTACCTGGTGAAGCCGCCGCAGCTCGTCTCCGGCTCTTCGCAGCGTGTCGTTGCTCGGTCGAGCCTTTATTTCATATTTATGTGTTCGTTATTAATAGTAAGTGGTTAACTATGAGCGACGGCGTGTTCCATTATTTGGCGCAAACTGTGTCGCGCTACGCCCTTCGTTGTAGAGCATCACCGGTCGGAAGAGCGGCGTGTGTGCCACTGCAATGCGCACCTGCCTTATTGGGAATACTCCGAATCATAGGCGATGGGATGGGGGTGTAAGGATAGAAGTGATACGGGGGCATGGGGCGACAAGGGTAGCGCTCGTCTCCGCCCTGGGCGCAGTGGACGGAGAATAAGCCGTAGGGTAAAAAAAAAAAAGCCGAGGGTACCGATATCGTTGCATGTACACGCGAAATTGGCTATTCCGAAGACAAGTGGTGCCGTAAAAACAGCCGAGATTTTTGTAGAATTGTATCCCCCTAAATTTGAAATTGCGGTTTTGACCTACATTTGATCTTAAAATCCGCGACGCACATTTACCTAATATATCTTTGATCTCCCTGCGACGGTTTGAAAAAACAGAGCAGCGGTACGGGAGAATAAAAGAGGGGCGTACATGGACATCGTCGCACTTTGGTGCGGAGCACTTGAAGTCGCTGACGAACTGTCGGCGCAGTGCGCCCTGGAAGTCCGAAGTAACTGCACGCCAAGCAGTCGACGAGCTGGCTTCGCGTCATATGTAGGGTGCCGCTCGATAGCGCTTGGCTCGACGAGATGATCATATATGCCAAGTCGTACTGCGGCCTGTCAGGCTTACTCCGTTGTTATGGCTCCGCCGCGCCGCGCGTGATACCTATGGCCACCCTCAGCGTGGCTGTCGTCCTGGCGCTATCGATCGAGCAGGCGGGCGAGCTGATCAAGGATCAGTGGATTCACCCATACCCTTATCAAGTGTTCGCTTTCATTGTTGG